>BHDV01039896.1:31138-61253 GCA_005406045.1 Adoxophyes honmai | reverse complement strand
GTGATTTTCAGAGAAAAAAAAAACCGGGATATAATTTCTTACTTACTGAATAATCCGAGTAAAGCTCGGTCGTACAGCTAGTTTTATTTAGTAAACGTTAAAACTTGGTCGCTGACAACAATCACATTTTTTCATGTAAATAACATGGATAAACTACATACCTGTATTCAGGATGTTTTCGAGAGCACCACTAACTAAACAGTTAAAAATGTCGAATCATTTGTGAATTTGACATTCACACTTGTCAATTGAGTATCTGAGGATAAAAATTAGACTATATTTTTTGGGTTAGCAGAGGCATTATAATAAACATGTGTAGCGACTCTAGCGCTATCTATGGTCCAGTAGTAGAACTTCTGCCATAATTCACCATGTGTCAAAGTGTTCTACATCTCGCTAATGATGTTCCGAAGATCGATTGCATCCAACTTCCAACTTTCTCTCTATGGACTTCGGTCAGGCGTAACATCTGACTGGAGAGATCTTTCTATTGGAGATTTTTCTCACATAAGTACAGTACTTTATACATTCATAAACTCGTATTTCTAATACGCTTTGTTTACTACAAAGCCACGGTCATTGTCTATATTTAGCGTGAAAATCACTGAGCCAGCAGTTCATGCCAAAGCGCCCCAGCGAAGACGGACAGACATACAAATCTTTCATCGAGATCATTATGTCGATAATTTCGAAATGCGGTGAGTGATTGCTCTTGATATTTGCCCCCTAGTCAAAAGAGTGGGACTTGAATCAAATGGAGAAAGGCTATTGTCTAACGCACTAAAAATCTAAAAACCTACATCGTTTTTAATTTGACAATTGAAACCAAAAGTTTGATAATGCTTCAGGTTCCGATTGTTAAATTAAAAACATTGGTTTTTGGTGCGTTAGACAATAGCGGTGCGGATCTAATGTTGTATCTGCCTGCCCCGCAGGGAATAAGGCGTGACGTTTATGTTTATTATTATAACGGAGTTCTCGATAGCATTCTAGATATGTCATTTATTATGAACTCGTGGGAAGGTCACCTATAGAGATCTGTCTCCAGGCAGATGTTACGCCAGGGGTCTGAAGTCCGTAGGAGATAGTTGGAAGTTGTATTTATGCAACCGATCTTTCAAACTTCATGGAAGAGGTAGTATAATAGTGAAACGTTGCTAGCTTGTCGCCTAAAGCATACCTACCTATTTCCTTATTCATCTTTTACGACATTCACGGGATAAATGGAAAGGTTTTATTCTAGAACCGACACCACACGGGTACCTATTTCTTTCATGGTAAGCATGTTAAAACCTAAAATTATGCTACCAAATGGAAACTACATTTAGTGATAGTTTTAAATGTCCTCGTTTCATTAAAATTAAATCAACCCTAAAAGACCACACTTCCGTGTACGGAAAACAAAATAGTTGGCTTGATAAGAACAACAGAATGTGGCATTTCACACTATGCAAGGACAAACTTGACAGATAGTACATACTAGGGAAGAAACAATGTAGGTAGAGCATCACGCGATGTTATTTCTTCCGGTATATCTTCCTCATGCTTTCTAGTTTCCACCTACTTTTGGACAAGGTTTTCCGAGGTCACTTAAATGGCTTGCTGCCATACCTGTTTTTAGTTTCCCTGTCTGGAATTGTACATTTTTAACTAACCTTTTAGGTACTTTGGCCCAGTGCCGTTGTCATAGATTATTATAGCGGGCGTTTGAACGCACAAGTGTGCTCACGGTAACTGAGGAAGATTTTACTTAAAGATGACACCGATACGTTCAAGCTCATATGTTCAAATTTCAGACTCTCATTTTTTCGGAATTAATGTGAAAAATCGAATTTGATAATTACTGATCACGAGTTATCTACGAGGGCTGCACTGAAAGTTTCGGGAAACTAATATTTAAATAACCTTTTTTATCACGTATTATACCTTTTTATAATCGTCAAAGTTTCTATATCTTAAAAAACTGGCCACATAGAAAAAAAAAACAATGGTTCGGTTTCAATTGTTTTTTGAACTTGATGAGTCGCTGCTCAACATGGAATTGTCACGTGAAAATTTAAGAGCTATGATTTACTACGACTTTAAAAGTGGATTAACACAAAAATAATGTGGAGACCGGATGATTGCTGCTTTTAATAATGAAGCCCCTTCGATGACTACAATATACAGGTGGTTTTCGGAATTTCAACGTGGCCGTGTTTCCCTCATGGACAATGTGCGTGAAGGTCGACCAAAATCGGCAGTCACCCAAGAAAACATCGATGTTGTGCGTCAACTGATTACGGAAGACCGACATGTGACATATCGGGAAATTCAGGAGTCTCTGGGCATTGGAATGAGTCAAATACAAATTATTCTACAGCAAGAGTTAGGCGTGCAAAAATTGTTTTCCCGGTGGATACCTCATCAGTTGTTCGACGAACGGAAAACGACTTGTGTCGATTAGTGCCCCAAAACTTTAAATAAAATCAACAGAGGAAGCTCAAATGCAGTTTTTAGTATTGTATTGGGTAATGAGTAATGGATATACGCCTATGAGGCTGAAACTAAAAACCAATTTCGAGTATGGGTCTATGGAGGCGAGATTAAGCCGACAAAAGTGGTTCGCTCTCGCAGCACGGCCAAAAAGATGGTGGCTAGTTTTGTCTCCAAATCGGGTCACGTGGCTACAATTCCTCTTGATGATCGTAGAACAGTCAATGCCGATTGGTATGCAACCATTTGTTTGCCGAGTGTGTTTGGTGAACTGAGAAAAAAAAACCTCAATCGTCGCATCATCCTTCACCATGACAATGTCAGCTCCCATACGGCTCGGTTAACAAAGGACTATCTAGACGGTGAAAAAGTCGAATTACTGAACCATCCTCCATACAGCCCTGACTTAAGCCCCAATGACTTTTTCACATTCCCCAAAATCAAAGATAAGTTACGTGGTAAGCAGTTTCAGGCGCCAGAAGATGCCGTGGAGGCGTACAAAACGGCCATTTTGTCGACCCCACCTTCAGCGTTCAATGAATGCTTCAAAAACTGGTTTGAACGTATGTAAAAGTACATCTAATATAAGGGAGAATACTTTCAAAAGCAATAAAATTACTTTTGATCATTTTAACTGGATATTTTTTTCTATTCCCGAAACTTTCAGTTTGACCCTCGTAGTGACGGAATGTTGTCAATAAACTTGAATACAGTGACGAATTAATTCAATGCTATGTGCGAAGTTCTTTATCTGCACTGCGCGCGTGGCGTGGTAAAGCCCAAGCCCTTTCATACTGAGCCCAGTCTGTCTCCGGAAATGGGATGTATGTATTTAGAATGGATTATTAAATAATTTTAAACAAAAAAAACCGACTTCAAATTAGCAATATTTTAAAAGTATTCTGTTTACTGAATGTAAAATCTTGACTTCATCAACAAATTACCGAAAACGCCGTACATCTCCATATAAAATTTGAAGAGTTCCCTCGATTTCTCCAAGATTCCATCATCAGATCCTGGTTTCGTGCCAATGAGACCAATTTCGAGTTATACCCTTTCGATTAAAAAAAAAATTTGAAAATCGGTCCACGGGTTTTCGAGATATCGAGTAACATACACACAAAAAAAAAATTAGGTCGAATTGAGAACCTCCTCCTTTTTGAAGTCGGTTAACAAAGGGGTGCTATAACGACAGGTTTTTAGTCTCTCTCCATACCAAAATCTTGGAAAAGTGTCATTCCCAGGATAAAGTTCACGTACCAGCATAAAACCATCCATCGTCACCTGCCCGGGTTCAAGGCCAATCGCGAGCCGTGATCTAGCCCCGCCCCCGCGCATTTGGATTGCGTCATGCAATATTGGCAATCGTGCAAGAATAAAAGTCACTAACAATTCTGATTAATTCTTTGTAGTTTACCGAGTCACATAATTTGGGTTGGAAATGTTGGAATCTGGTGTTTATTGTTTTGAGGTCTGTAGGGATTTGTGAGATGAGATTTGATTTATGGGAAGCGAAATCTTAAACGAAAAGTATATCAATAACTATGCTCCGACCGTCGTGCGCTATTCTTATGAAATAACGCTTGCCACAGTTTTGTATAAGTACATATATATTATCGCGAACCGGGATTGTTGAGCCACTTACCTATGTTTGTAACTTGGTCGTGAAATGCTAATCCAATAGCTAACATCTAGTCGATCACATCGGTCATTGATTACGCGTCTAAATTGCGAACAGTGGCACTGGCAAGTGGCTCAACAATCCCTGTTCGTCATACGCCAGTTTCCAGAATAGGTTAGGCTGAGCACACAAACCGCTACATAGACGGATTCACGTTTCGTAGCTACTTATAATATATTTTTTAGGTTTTAAATTATTTTTATTTTATTCATAGGTCTTCATAGGTCAGCTCTGACATTTATCTGTGTGGAAGAACCAGTAAGAAAATACATAGATCTGTGTGAACGTCTCCAATAGAGAGATCTCTCTCTAGGCAGATATGATATGTTATGCCTGGAAACCGAAGTCCGCAGAGAGAAAATTGGAAGTTTTATTTAGGCAACCGATCTTCGAAACTTCATTAGTGCGATGTAGAACACTTTGACAGTTGATGATAGGTGGCACTAGGGACACTACAGATACTTTTTTAACGCTCTTAATACTTATCGTCGTTACATTGATACACTCATAATTACTTAACTACTATGATTAGCTACCAAACATCACAATAACACACAACCACACCATTTCATGGCAAGGACAAATCCATTCTGATAGAGCGCGCTTTTTTTCCAAAACGTCAAACGTTAGCTGTCAAATGTGTCCTCATCGAGTGCCAAGACTTGACTGTATGGCTTTTGGCCTTTGCCTTTTCTGTAACGGACAGAATAAAAAAAAACAAATCTCATCGAGTGCGTTTTCAATATGCCAAGTTATCGTTTCACTAGTTTCATCTAGAAAGGACATAATTTCAAAAGTCAAAAACATTTGGCGGCAAAGACTGACATCTAGCTGTCAAAAGCAGTTGACCTACGCGGCCTTCCTGGCCGATTGACAAATGAAACCCAATAGCCAATAGGTCGTTGGCCAGCCAGAAATAGCACTGTATTACTGCCAAAAGTAGGCCAGAACTTGGTTTATATTTAGCCCGTATCGGCTATTGAGCGCAGGTGATTGAGCTGAGGATTCCAATCATATTTGACCTAATTCTGGTGGTTTCGAATATCAAACTTGTATTTAACTTTTATGCAGATTAATTTATTACATACATACATAAAAGTCAAACCCTATTCCCTGCGGGTTAGACAAAGACAACAGAGCGCCATTCGCTCATATTCTGTTCTGTCATACCTACTTCTCTAGCTTTACTCACATTCATACCTGTCACAGGCTCACAGGCGCAGTCTCAGTTTCTATACAATTTTGCGTTAATTCGAAAATGAAATCGTCGTCGATTCCTGACCGTTTTGATTTGTACCTAGATTTAAGCTTGCAATTTGTGTACCACCGAACCAATTGATTCCTAACGCACCATAGAACCTATTCACAGTGAACGTCATAGTGACATTGCATTGCTTGACAAATGAATTGTTTATGACGTTTATTGTGACAACGTTCTGCGGTGGGTCAGGGATCAGTTGGTTCGATTGTACTTGAATGGGTAAGGTTCAAAAAAATTGTACATAGTTAAGGGCTTTAATAAAAACAAAAGTTAATTGATTCTTTTGTGTTACGACAATTACCCATACATTTTGTATAGGTAATTTTCGTTACACAAAAGACGCGATCGTGATTTTGTTTTTATTAACCCTTAATTTATGTACAATTTTTTTGAACCTTACCCGAATATTGCCAAATAAACTTAAATATTATTACACTAGACGCTTTGTTTCTTTATTAGCACTAATCCATGAGTGTGAATTCATGATCAATTGGAGTGCCAGTTAGAAAGCCTGGAGTTTGAAGGTGAAGTCGAGCATCCAATCCAACCGAATCGCAACATTCTGTAGACGGACTAAAACTATTTCGCAATCGTAGTAAACTCGCGATCCGAAAATAAGTCTATTAATTTAACGAAACGAGGAAGATTCTCTTAAACAAAACATTGAATTCGGTCCAAGAGGCGAGTGTGAAAAACGCGTTCCGCATGTACTGTCTGCGAAGCGAATCCGCTAAATAACAAGGTAACTGTGACATAATCAAGGCCTTAGGAGTTGCTGGGAAGTTACTGTCAACACACATGTTATTACTGTAAATTATCCTAACTACCTAATCGTGGTCACGTGATGAGGCATCGTGCCTACGGCCTTTTGCAACTCATCATGATGGGCAAGGTAGCCGGCAAACGGCGAGTTTGTCGCAGGAAGAAGTCGTGGCTCCGCAACATCTGAGAGTGGACTGGAATAGCGAGCACATCCGAATTGTTCCACCTCACTAAGGATAGACATGATTTCCAGAAATTGGTAGCTAACTTTCACTAGTTAGAGAGGCACTTGAAGAAGAAGAAGAACCTATAAGACATGCGATTTATTCAGATTAAAAAACGAGGAATGGTCCTAAAATGCTGGCCGTGGTTCATCAATTTATCGCAATGCGTTGAGTGAGGAAGCTGCCAGCTCTTCGATCCCCAGTTGTACCCACCAGCTTGAAGATCTCATTTATAATGTTGAGGCCACAGACAGTGGCCCCACGAGCTTATAGTCTCGAACCCGAATGCTATAATGGTATTCAGGAGCTCGACCACACAGGCACCCATCATCATCACACGTCATCTTGAGACTCCTTAAATAGTACCGATTTTCTTTTGTCGTTCGATTTCCGATTATTTACTCACTTCTCGGTAATTCCGGATTCTTGCCAAAAATACTGTAGTACAAGTCTTTGTCCGCCAATTGGGATGAGTATTAAAAACACATTTATCCCACTTGCAGTGGATTCACCTTTGGGAAACTTACAAGTGACGGTTGGGCTTGATCTGATGAAGTGGAGGATGATCAAAACGCGCCAATGTTTGTGGTTTTGATGACAATGATAATGACCTAATACTTAATTATTATTTTTGTTATTACTTTAATAATTATTCTAAGCATACAGGATGGCCGGATATTGACCATAAATATTTTCTACTAGGTACTTTACATTTAAATATTTTTTACGACTACTACTGGTAGTCGGGTGTACGCGTCTAAAACCCCTATCTTAAAACCACTGGAAATTGGTTAAGAGAATTTGAACTCACGACCTTGGGATTCGTAGCATGCTCTTTCGAACTGATCTACCCTTAAGCCATCCATCACGTAACGTGAACTAGTCATGATTTTGTTTTTTTTTTCTTTTAATTAAAAAAAAAACTCTATTTGTAATTAATTTTAAGAGCATATATTTGTAAAAACTGCTGTGTCTTTACGCGGAGCGCACAGTTTAACCTAATAATATAAAAAAAATCTAAAATCGTCAAGGTACGGACCACGAGTCCGTAGATGAAAAAATTGTTTAAAAAAAAGTCATGGTTTTGGCATTTTATCATTTCGTGTTGGTACTGTCTACCCTTTTTAGGATTAGGTGGCCAAAATTGACGTCTAAATTAGTAAACTGAATATTCCCAAGTCATCTTTTGTTTGTGTTTTCCGATCCCACCTAGATGACCCGAATTATATCAGTCTCTGTTCCACCCACGCTCTAACAGGAGCATTAAGGGCAATCACACTAAGCCGTCCACCTAATTCTAAACTACGTCGGTCAACGAACGTCGACTGTAAGCACCGGCCGGGAAAAACATTCGTGCTATCACCCTGTTGCTTATCAGGCTGTTGCTTGCTGAATGTGACCGATGTTCTTTACACTTTATGGCGTGATAGCACGACTGTAACGCTTTTTTCCCGGCTTGTGCTTATTACACACACACATACATACATACATCATGCTTGTATTTGCAAATGAGGTAGGCAGAGCACGCGAAACGCTATATAGACAAAAGTGCCACCGTTTCGTGGCCATTTCTCTTTTTCTTGGTCTTAACTTGGCAGGTTGATATAAAAGTGACATAGTGCTAGTTGCTACCCTGTTGCCCAAAATATACATACATACATACATACATACATATTCTCACGCTTGTATTCCCATGAGGGGTAGGCAGAGCACATGAATTCAAAAATTCAGTGCCACGTTTAGCAAATTCAGAATAATCAGATGGTTAAACGTGAAATTGCAGTGACAGGTTGCTAGCCCATCGCCCACAATACACTAACCCTTTCCCAGAGTCGATTCTTACGACACCCACGGGAGGAAAGGGGGAGGTGCTATTCTAACCCGACACCACACGGGTTTAAAATATTCCCAAAATATTCTTTAACCTATTTCAGTTGCCTCTTACGACACCCACGAAAGAAATGGCGAGATTTTATCCTAAATCCGACACCACTGCCAGACTTCTTACATAAAACAGTGAATGTAACACTTAACCGCGCCGATCTGCTTCCGCTGGCAGTGCGTTTGGAGCTATTTGTGTCAGCGTACCATCGCGAACAGGGATTGTTGAGCCACTTACCTATGTGTGTAACTTGGTCGTGTAATACTAATCCAATAGCTGACATCTAGTCGGTCATATCGGTCATTGATTACACGTCTAAATTGCGAACAGAGGCAAGTGGCTCAACAATCCCGGTTCGTGACTGTACGGCGGACGCCTCAGTGTAATTGGCGCTTTAGCTGCAATCTAGGTTAGGTTCACTCGGCCGTCGCCTAAAGACGATGACCTCTGTGTACGAGAGGTAAGGATATTAGTCATTAGAGCTTTGTTGCTGGCAACGTTTGAAACCAGGTTTTGTGTCCAGGAAATGTGGTCCGATTGGAGTGGGTTAGTGTTGGATGGAGGCGTTTTTAAATGGGTTTATGAGCTGGCGTTGTGAATGAGAGCTCGTGTTGAGTGAATCGAGAAAATTCTTAGCGTTTGACAAATTGACATACATACATAAACGTCACGCCCCTAAAGGGGAGGCAGAGACAACAGCGCTTCACTCACATTCGTCACTCTCGTCATACACGCTCGATGATTTCTGATACTCCTAATTTGGCCTCTCTTTTTAGTTAGAACATAGCCGATGGTTGATTTACGCTCTTCGAGGGCGCCTCCGACAGACTTGCCCTAACACACTTTCCACCCATATAGATTTGTTTACACGCGCTGGGTAGGTACACCCATTCTCTCCACGTGCCCAAAACCTAGCGTAACGTGCAATCTTAGCGTATGATTGCATTGCACCCTTTAATACCATTCACGCCTGTATTCCCAAATGGGGTAGGCAGAGCACACTAAACGCTACATAGACAAAACTATGGCTCGCCTCTTACGACATCCACAGAAGAAATGGAGAGGTGTTATTTTAAATCCGACACCACTCGGCACCACAAATGTGTAAAATGTATACGCAACAGTGGCGCCCTCACGTCTACGCCATCTTCTTCACCGAAACAAATAGCGTAAAACGACCATTGTGTCACACCACAAACACGCGATGAGAAACGTGACAAAAATCTAAAATAACTCCCATTCCAATCTCCAATAATCGCGAAAACACAAGTTTATAATAGAATCGGAACATTAACGAAACGCACATTCGCGCCAATGAAATTAAAAATGGCCGCGAAATTTTAAAATGGCGTCCCGCGAAGGTCAATGCCGATTATTTGGGATACTGAATAGCGAAGCGTTGAAATATTATTAAGTAAGATTAACTCGTTTGATTTATTCGCGGTTTGGTGCGCGAAAACAAAGATTGTTTATATTTGAAATGCGAGTGTAGATTTTCAGAAAGTGATTGGCGATGTGCAGTTTTTATTGGTGCTTTAATGATTTGGCGGTAAAATGAAGCGAAATGTGTCTATTTGTTTGTGTTTTACAATTTTTTGATTGATTAGACAGTGTATTCTCCTCAGTGTGTCGCTATTTGTTTTGTTTAGCGAATTCTCGGAAAGTTGTTCGTTGATTTCATTACTTTTACTTGTTTTTGGTTTCATCAGTCCCGATCTTTGTTTGTTTGTTTAAGTCGGATGACAATACAATAATCCCGTAGTTTAGATTTCTGATGGCCCATCTGGGACAGTCTCCGGAGGACTGAACCCTTCAACAGATGGTCAGATTGGCTTGAGATTTGAAACACTCATGGGTTTGGCCATGTCGCTGTGTAACTTGGAGACAAACTTACTCAGATCTGGGCATGATAAAGAGAGAGAGAGAGAGAGAGGTTTCTTGTGGTTTAGTTTAAAAATATATAAATGCGAGGTGACGCTAGGTTGTCAGCAAGTTTAAACACCCAAATTTTATAACATATGTCTGTGTCGGAACCGCGTGGCACAAGGCAGTCGCAGCCAGTAAATCTCTGCTTTTTCACCTCCTTGGCACAGCAAGGCGCAACCAATTCATCTAAGATGAATGGCAATGAAATACAGCGGGTGAAAAGTACAGTCAGCAAGAAGCTTCATTCAACTTTATTCTTTTGAGCTGATTTGACTAAGGATTGGAACTCGTAGCAAACCGATGTAACCGTAAAGACTTTGGGCTCGTTGGATTCGTCTTGACGAGAATAGAAATACAGTTGGGAAGATTTAGCTTTAAAAAATAAATTTTAGCAATGAAATTTCGACGAGGAAAATTTGTAACGACCTTACAATTCACATACGTACACACATACATAGGTTAATAAGGCTACTAGACATCACGCTCTATTCCTTGCGGAGTGACAGAGATACAACAGTGACAGTGCTCGGTTCGCTTCTGTTCTGTCATACCTCGGTAATTCTCCAGACTTATGTCAAAATTCTAATTACCGCGTCGCTTTTTTTCCGCTTACTTTTCAGTGAATATGATATTAAATCCTGAAACACATAGATCATTGGAATATAAATAGTTAAACATTCCAATGATCTATGTATTTCAGGATTTGAAATCATATTCACTGAAAAGTAAGCGGAAAAAAAGCGACGCGGTAATTAGAATTTTGACATAAGTCTGGAGAATGACCGACCTACTTCTCTCGCTTCATTCACATTCGTCTATCTCGTCCGTTTTCGCTAGCAACGGCATAAAAGCTTTATGTAGAAAATTTTACTTCCACCAGCGACCGGCGCTAAACTTTCTATATAAATAGTGAGTGCGGAAACAGTACTTTGGGTATCTCACTAATCAACAACCTTGTATACTTCACGGGCAATCCTTGAGTAAGATATAGGCTCTCTTAAAAATAGATTTAAAACTCTCGATTTGTTTATAAAGCGTGATTGTTAGTAAACCTAGTGATTTTATGTTAGGCTCGTCGTACTCAGAGACGATAGTTAACTTAAAGGAGCGATGTAAGAAGACTTCAGAAGAAGTAATAATCATCTCTCTTTCTCATCTTGCCACCAACGTGCCTGTGCTTCAAGAACCGTCAGACGTAATCAGAGATGGTAAGAGACCGGATGGATATTCCGATTCTTGATCGACTTCATTACTGATGTGCAGAGATGATGGATGGAGCAGCGCTGCAGAGGATATTGTGGTTTCGTGGAATTAAACAGGCATGGCTTGAATATTCATGTATTGTTTCAGATACACAACATTAAGGCTTTTATAATTACATTATTGTAAAGAGCGCATGGTTGCACCAAAGGAATTGAAAAAGGAAGTGAAGTTGAAAGTTGACAGGTGTTGCCATATCATAAGGCATAGATAATCTTAAAGGAATGGTACACACGATTTTAACAATTACACTAGACGCTTTGCACATGTCTACCAATTAGTGTCCGACCGAAGGTACAATTTTGGCCGAAGCCGAAGCCGAAGCCGATTAATCGGCTTTCATCAAAACCTTCGGCCGAAGCCGAAGCCGAAGCCGAAGGTGTGTTGACCCCGTGTTGACCCTAAGAAATACGAGAATTTCCTAATAGTAAAAAAAACGGCATGAAATTATGCGCAGTTTTCGTTCCTAAATCAAGTGTGACTATGTTGTTATGTTATGTGTTGTCAGTAATTGATATAATGAACTGCAAGTAATGCGATCGGGCCGGTGAAATGCTGCCCTGCTAAGAGCTGCACACTATCCGTCTCGCTCTGGCATCGTTTGTTCAATTTCAAATCACGATTTATAAACCTTCGGCTTCGGCCAAAGCTTCGGCCAAATTTTGGCCGAAGCCGAAGGTTTGGCCGAAGGTGGTTTTTTTGGCCGAAGGTGGCCGAAGCCGAAGCCGAAGCCGAAGCTTCGGTCGGACACTACTACCAATGTCCATCTATTTGTATATCTATTTATTACCCTTTACGTCACATAAGATTTACATACACGTCCGAATAATAAATTGCCGTAATTATTATGCGATTATTGGCGCTAGGTACTACAGCGTAGCACGGAAGTGGCTGCCAAGTGACGTAGGGCACTAACAGTTGTGCAGGTTAATAAAACGGTAAATTTTAGTGTTATTAAAGAGCAATTACATTGAGGCGTACTCCTACAGCTCGGTGTGGCTCGGTCGTACGTGTTCCTACATCAACAAACGTTTACGTTAGACTGTCCGCCTGTGACAGCTATCATTGTCAAAGCGGCCAACAAGCGTGTTCTATAGCTATGTGAGCTGTGCCCACACCAGTGCGCTTTCGCGTTCACCTTGCGTCTTCCTCTGACGCATGCCCGTGCAACCACCAACCACAGCGCATGCCGCCAGCGCGTCTTCATTGAGGACGGATCTAGTTTCAACGCATGCGCTGTGGTTGCACGGGCATGCGTCAGAGGAAGACGCAAGGTGAACGTGAAAGCGCACTGGTGTGGACATAGCTTATAGGGCCTCAACCACAAAACACCGCCACCGACATATTTCCTGTACGTTTCACACATTTTATATGGACTCGCCGTCGGTTGACGCCGGTTTGGCCACACGCTACAATCGTCGCAGCTCGCTTCTTGCCCGCCGCCACTAAACGGCTGTCTGAACTAAACAAGTGGCTGTCGCGCGCTTCAACTACTTCAGTAGCTGCGTCTAGCTTCTCGTGGCATTTGTGGCTGTGGCCGTGGCCGGTGGCCCGTGAGCGACACTTATTTGGCTTCTTGCTCAAACATATCCTGATTACCAAGAGCTCTTTATACATGCGCCGACTTAGGGGCAGCACAGACGACAGAGCTTTTGTGCGTTCGATCCTGCGGCGCACAAAAAGTCTGCAAGGATAGTAAGCATTGTGCGCCGGACTTTTTGTGCTTCGTGTGCGTTACTGCATGTAATTCCATAGGTTTTATTTTCACAGATTAAAAACTCCGTCGCGGATAGTCAGTCGTCTGCGCAGGGTCTTAGGGGCAGCACAGACGGCACACTTTTTGTGCGATCGAGTCTGCGGCGCACAAAAAGTCTGCATGGATTGTATGAATTGTGCGCCATACTTTTTGCTCATTGTGTGCGTTACGTCGTCGTCTTCGCAGGGCTTTATAGTGAACGATTTAGTGTGATTGCCTCTTAACACCCTAGAGATGGAAAACATCGTCCCAAACTACAACAACGGATCCCCTTTGTGACGTCACGACTCGAAATAGCTGGTCTACGTCAGAGCTCTATTCTTAGTTCTATAGGTGTGAAACACAGACACACAGTCCTCGTGAGAGTCGTGGCTTTGAAATCATCTAAAATGTACCTACTTTATTGATTCTTCTTTTTCAATCGGTCCCTCATTACTGAGGATCGTGGTCACTGGAACCCTTTAAACGGACTATCTGTCTCCATCGATTCAGGTCCAAAGTAGCCCTCACCGTCTGATAAAATTTTGGCGAGGAGGTGGCCTCTTTCTCTTGGTCAGACTTTATTGATCCCTCAGTACAAGTAGTAGTAGTTCCCCGTGTGGTGCCGGGTTAGAATAGCACCTCCCCCTTTCTTCCTGTGGGTGTCGTAAGAGTCGACTCTGGGAAAGGGTTAGTGTATTGTGGGCGATGGGCTAGCAACTTGTCACTGCAATATAACGTTTAACCATCTGGTTACCCTGGGATTGCTAAACGGTGGCACTGGATTTTTGAATTCATGTGCTCTGCCTACCCCTCTTGGGAATACAGGCGTGAGAATATGTATGTATGTATGTATGTCAGCACAATTGGACCCAAATGTGGCCTACCCCATTTGGTCTGGGGCCTAGAGCCTTCTCTAGGCTAGTACATAAAAGATTACAAAGTCCAAATCACGGCTATTACACGATGCATTTTAAGCGCTTTTTTGGCATTAATTTGTTAAGAGGTATAATATAATAGTGACAGGTTGCTAGCCTTTCCTTGGCTTTCTCTGCTTTTCTTTAACGTCGAAATTATCTCAATAAAAATGTAGCGCCACCTATCTTTCGGTAAAAGAACTTTTTCCACAACTGTCATCAACTGTCAAAGTTTTTCACATCGCGTTAACGAAGTTCCGATGATTGGTATCATAAATACAACTTCCAACTTTCTCTCTGTGGACTTCGGTCCTCAGGCATAACATCTGCCTGGAGAGAGATCTCTCTAGAAGTCTTTCCCGCAAAAGTAATGAGATCGTTTAAACGTTTTGTTTCTCTATTCAAGTGGGTGTCACGGTGGTTTTATGTTTATGATGCATAATTTAATTGCGAAAAGACCAGAGTGTTGCCAACACATCGTAAAAAATGCTTCTGAACTATAAATACGTTGCCATGCGACAGTCATGCCATACTCTACTCTACGGAAGAAAAATCAAAATATTTTACAAGCTTTTAGTTAACATTGGTTTTTATTGTAACAAATGTGTTAATACTTGTCGTTATTTTTTCCTTGTTCTTTCAAAAGCGGAAAGAACACAGTGTACGACCAAAAGGAGTAAATTTTAATGAGGGCAACACTGTCAAAAACGTCAGTTTTTGACGTAAGCAGCTGAAAATGGCTACAATTTATAAAGATAATTTTATATTCATTTTTGTTTATTTTTATTCCTTTTTTCTGTGAGTTGAGTACGCTATAGATACTTCAGCTTCAGTAGGAAGTAAAGCTTGCGAAGATAAATGTATTCTCATAACATTTAATCACACACAAACAAGGTTTCAAAACATTATACTATCTAAATGGCCGTACGGACATAATAGTACATTGAGAAACTAGGGGAGGAAATGGAACATTATTAACGAGAGGCTGTTAGAAGCCCGACGCCGCAGGCGGAGGGCTTTTATGCCTCGAGTTTATAATGTCCTTTACTCCCCGTGTTACACATAATGTTTTTCATCACATTTGCGAGGAAAAACTAAAAATTAAAGAAAATTCATGACATCACGTCACCGCGCCGCGCTATTCCTTTTGCGCTGTCACTGCTGTCACTTTTTTTAATCATGTACCACAGACAAGAACTATGTTTCGTACAGAATTCGAATGGTCATACAGCCAGATTCTACCAAAAAGGTTCAAACAAATTTACGAAAAATGCATATTAAAAAACGCGTTGACATACATCCAAAGTATTAAATTAATACAGTTTCATAATGCATACATTAATTTTGCATTTAAAAATTGGCCCTATAGTTTTAATAGCAGAATTTTTATTTTCACATTTGTAACCTCCTTAGTCTGAACTAACGTACCTATACTAACTTTTGCAATTTTTAAAACTAAACTTTACCTCCCATAGGATGTAATGATAACTCCCGCGGTTACAATTTAGGCCTTTGTCCTGAAGGATACGCGCTAGTAACACCACCATTGACGAGCAAGTGTGATGAAATAGCTATTTATTGGGTATAATTTTGACATAAACACCATAGTAACTATGAAATATAGATTAGAAGTAGTCTTTATTGAAAGGCTAATAGAGTTGCGTTTGTACAAGCAAAAGGAGCGAGACAAATTATACATTATTTGAGGAAGTATGCGGGTAGTTAATGAGGCAAGTTCTTATGAAAAGTTAAAAATCTTATGATGAATATCGCTTAATTTTATAGCATTAGCTTTTCCTGTAATTTTTGCATCTGTGCCTCTGTTATTCCTTAGGCGACAGGCTAGCAACCGTGGCTGTTTTAGGCACCTTTTTTGGCTAAATCTGAAGACTACTAAAAGTGTAGTTTTGATTTGTCATATATCATTTCTAATCCTAGCCTAGCTACTCCATTTGAGAATAAAAGCATAATGTACAGATCCGACCAGGCTAACTCTGCATTGAATTGAAAGTAATTGGCAACACCGTATTCTAACCTCAAAATGCCCCATGTCACGTTACGTAAGGGGGCGTCCATAAATTACGTGAGGTGTTTTAGGGGGGGAGGGGGTCGAGCCAAATCTCACCTAATCTCACGTTTTTACGGCAAATATCACGCAATTTTTTTCTTGTTTCAAGCAAACAAAAAACTACTATTTTGGTCCATTTAATCCAGATGCCTAAGGTCTTAAAAAGCGAAGTGAGTATGTGGATGGCGCTTTACATTTGACACTTCATGCATGAGTGTATCCGAACGAAGAAAAATTGAAGTTTTTTTTTAAGTTACGTCTTCATTTTCTTTTTTCTTTTTACAATAACATTTTGAAAAATCTCACGTGAGATTTGGGGGGTGGGGGAGGGGGTTGAATAAAATCTCACGAAATGTCACCAAGGGGGGTGGGAGGGTCAGAAAATTGAAAAAAACACCTCACGTAATTTATGGACGCCCCCTAAGTACACGTCATAGAGGATAGAACCTATAGAAAAACAATGTTCGCAACCCCGGTCCGCAAATAGTTTGTTGATTTCAACATACTAAACGTCACCGTCACTGTCACAGAAACTGTACAGAGCCAATAACCGTAGAGAAAAAGGCACTAGCGTTACGCGCGATCTTGGACCGGCCAATAAGAGCACAGCGATCACTTCAATTGTTTTGCGGAATAATTTCCGAACAACCAAGATGACATTAGTACTCTATAAGTTCTATCCTCAATGGTACACGTACTTAGGTACCTAATATGCGCTAGATTTGCAGTGTTGCTGTAATTATTCTCTAAAAGGGAAAGAGATCGGAATCTGTATACATATTAGCAGCGTAGCGTAGGGAGAGCACACGAAACGTGACAAAACTATGAGTATTTTCATGTGTCGTATCGTAGCCACTTCAATAGGTCCAGCCAGAATCAGATTAAAGAGGTACAATAGTGATAGGTTGCTAGCCTATCGCGTGAAGCACACAAAACCGGGCCTTCTTCCTTAATAACCTTTTCCGACATTAATGGAAGAAATGAAGAGGTGTTGGTCTAATCCGTCACCACACAGAAAACTATAGGACTCTTGTTGTGTTTATTATCTTTATCAATACAGAACTTGGCGAGCCAACAACCGCACTACAAGCCGACTCTCATTTTGGCTTCGATCCAAAATGGTCGTTACCAGGCGTAAGACATACTCGCGATTAACAGTGCACCAAGTCCACCTGGAAACTATTAAAGGTCTAATAAATGCAGCCATTTTGTTGAAGAGTATTTCGGGGAAGTCGTTAATAAAAGACAAGTAGGAACTAGGATTATTGAGCAGTTTGCTGTTCGTAATTTTGCCGCGTTATCGATGGATGTTACCACAGATATGGCTTAGGGTGCGTTCAATTAAACAAAATTTAGTTTTGTCTCTACTAGTGAGTTAATCAATATTTCATGTGAAAAACTGAGTGATTTATTTCCAGATTAAGTAGTGCCAAAATTAAATAAAATTGACGAACTCAAAATACGAAACTACTCAATTACTACATTTTTAATTCTTGCTGTGGTTTGTACGGACAGCTGCGGAGAAAAATAGCCCCCCGCTCATACAGTGTCTCATTACTAGGGGGTTACCTTTCTCTGCAGCTGACTGTACATTCAATAATCATTCGCAGGCATTTCGTCGCCTCAAGATTAAGCAACGTTTAAAAGTATTTCAAAATATGCATTAAATAAAAAAATAAAAAACAAAAAGAAACGAGAAATTCTTAATTTCTTGTAATCTTTTTGTTTTCAGAAGCAACGAAGACAATTATACATTCAGCTAAAAATCTTTAAGCTACCTATCAATCTTATTACTTTTCATTGCTACTGCCTATATTTCGACGTGATCTCGACCTAATAATTTTATTTACTGCCAATTAGATTCGGCTGGGCAGGTAACAATTAAGACTCTTGCCAGAACATTGAACGTAGCTATAAACCGCTAAATTTATCCGCCATTTTGCTGCGATTTGGCGCCAAAACTTGTGACAGCTGTCAATAAAGTTCGTTCGAAATATCACTTGCGTTTAGTTCCCGCGAGGTTCACGCAATCAAGCAGACTACCGTAACTCTTAGACTTAACTCTAGTTAAATATTACACAATTTTATACATATAGGTACATGTATTCTGTATCGTCAGGATTGTCGAACGATCATAAATGATGTACTATATACTTTATAATTAATTATTAATGAGTTAATTTTAACAATGAACCCCCAGAGGGCGATTGAACAGTTTCAATCTCAATCATTTGGACACTTTTCTGTAATAAATGGACGAACATTCTGATTGAGTAATTTAGTTAGAAATTGAAAGTATTGAAACTCTAACAGATGGTCAAAAATGATGTCGAAAATGTGCAACAGATTTGTATAAAATGTTGCCAGATGAATGAGAACAAATGATACGCTCGCAAAGTCCTCCCAAACGTACTTTCAGTAATTACTCAAAGCTGATAGCTCCCTTGTATCGTTAAATCACTCAGAATTAGACGAATTGAGGTGACATTTCATTTGTTCTTGATTCGTTGGGCGCGTAAATTTCGTTTATTTTTAGACGGTACATTCAACTCTACGGAGTATACAGTTTCAATAATACAAAACATTTGTGATGTGAATACAATACATAAATACAATCATGTCGGTTTACGTATGGGGTAGGCAGAGCTCATTTTCGCAGTTGAACAAAGCCTTTTTTGAAGTCGGTTAAAATCATTTACTACTTCACGCTTCGCCGCCACTTCGAGCATAATTTCAGGTGAAAAACTGACGAAAAAAAGGTATAAGACATTCCTTAGTCGAATCTTAGAATAATGATATTCCAATCCGACACCACACAATAATACAATTTGATCGCAAAATAATTCGAAATTACAATTGCAATTGCTTAAAATGATTAAAAACCTCAAAATTTCAACCGCCCGGAACATTTACATTATTTACAAAAAAAAGCTTGCCTAAAATTTTGTCGAGATTTGAACGAGAGCTTTATCCCCACTCACCCCGTTTTATGGTACTAGATGCGAAAAACGACATAAGTAATGGCCATATTTATAATTTCGAAAGATAACCTAAGTCCCGTTCAACTAACAATTACTTTACGGACTCCTAGTTGACTCCACGCAAAGTAAGTTATTTGGTTTTATTTTTTAAGAAAACAAATAAAACTTCTGCATCAAAATATAATCACTTAAAAAAAACTCTACCGAAAACGATCCAATACTTTCCTAACACTGCCATCTAGTGTCGAGTAGCAAAACTATTTAACTTCCCATTACAGTAACAGATGGCGCTACTAGTCCGATACACGTTAGTTAACAAGATGACATGACATTGTCGTTCGCACATCAAAATAGTGACAGAATACAAAATATTTGGGGCAGTGTTAATTTTGGAGGACTCCCACGCAGGTGGAAGACGATCAATGGATGTTATTGTGTAGTTTGTGAAGTTTCACGACTAGAGACCGGATTATATGCCACATAAACAGGTCGAAACATGCATGCAAATATGCACTAACAAAATAGGCAAAAAACATTCAGGGGGCGCCAAAATGCCACCTATTATCAGGGATCGAATACCGGTATTATTTTCATACATTTATACCGGTATTTAATTGCGGTATCTCAGTTGTTTTTGTATATTATTGCATTTTTTCATTTAATGTCGTACTTTTGTAGGCTTACCTAAATACTATCTAGGAATACCAAGCTAAAATTCCAAATTAAAGGAGATATTTTAGTTTTTAGTAATACCGGTAACGATCCCTGCCTATTATACATTAGTGTTAATCAAAAGCTCACGAGAGGGGGCGCTATATCAAGTTCTTGCCCCGGTTCGAAAAAATCGTAGATCCGGGGCTGCATAAATACAACTTCCAACTATCTCTCTGTGGACTTCGGTCCCCAGGCATAACATCTGCCTGGAGAGAAATCTCTATTGGAGTCATTCCCACAGATTTGTGGATGTTAGCTACATCCCGTGTGGTAAATTGTATATTTTGGGGAAAATGTTGTAGCTAAGTATAATTTATACTGTCCTCACTCATTCTCACAAGCAAGCAAGATTTTAAGTAGTGTGGGTAAGATAGTTCCCGGGGACTATAATTGACAAGTGACCAAGGCTGTCACCATAATCACATCATTCATCTATTTTTAAACCTTAAGTTATACTGACACTGAAAACGTGAACAGTTAATTTTGTCTATGTAACATTTCATGTGCTCTGCCTACCCAATCTGAGAATACAGGCACATGGCGCATATTTTTAAATTTTAAACGCTATTTTGTAGACGTACCTATGTGCTTCCACACATAAAACTTCGGGCCAATAGTAGCTAATAATCACACTACCTATATCATTTCGTTTCATCACACCATCACACTATTAGGTATAATATTATTACAAATGTGTACATTTGTTACCGGTTCACGCCAAAATTGCGCCCAAACGACAGGACTAATTTTGATGAAATTTGGTATGCAGAAAGCTAACAATCTGGACAAACACATAGGCTACTCAAGAACTCTACGCAGTCTGCGTACTACGCAGACAGAGGTGCGAGAAGTAGGCAGAGCACATGGATTCAAAAATTCAGTGCCATGTCTAGTAAATTCAGGGTAACCAGATGGTTAAACGTGATATTGCGGTGACAGGTTGCTAGCCCATCGCCCACAATACACTAACCCTTTCCCAGAGTCGACTCTTACGACACCCACGGGAAGAAAGGGGGAGGTGCTATTCTTAACCGGCACCACACGGGCAAATATAAAATTAACGTTTAAAAATGATTGTTGCAGGTAATAAAGACACAAAATCGCGCCCTACAAAAGATTTAAAATAAATGGCAACAAATTTTGCTGGGTGAAGAAAAGTTTATTACGCGAGAGAGATAGATGCGACGGTGGCAGAGCAAAAGGGACAAAAGATGTCGCTAGTGGCGCCACGACGAGTCCAGCTGGACTGGGCTCCGTCTATTATACCGTGGTACGTATAGTTTAATTTATAGATGAGAAAAAAAACTGTTAAGTCATGCGCAATTTAAAAAAAAAAAACATTTTTTTTGGATCAGCCAAAAAACACTTAAAATTATCACGAGTAATTGAGCAATTAATTTGGTTATTCTTAATGTAACAACTACTAAAGTAATCTAAGCAAGACCTGCCTCTAATATTAACAAGTACCTATCACACAATGCCTCGTATTTTTTTGTCCCTCTTTTGATTTGTCGGCATTAATTATCATTTACAAGGCAACTTGTTTTTAAAATGAAGCTGAAACAATAAACGTTTGCATCACGCGAGCAGATAAAAGTAACGATTATGATTTTCCTTCATTTAATTCTCCACCATAAATAAACCTAAATGTTCTCTTTAATGTCAAAAGGAACCCTCATTTATATCAAGCAGTTCGTCGACCTTTTCACTGCGGCCCACGGCTAACTTCAATGCGGCAAAATTAAAAAAAAAATCGGCCGTCAGCTGAGCGAACGCGGCTCACTTCACGCAGCATCGAACTGTCATGGCATCGCGATTTGACGATCGATGAAATTAAGACTAGGAGAACGACGAGAAATTTGCCAAAATGTCTCGCTAAATGTCATGAAACGTTGAAAACGCTATGCGTCATAATTAGCGTAGACTCTGCGCTTGTTTTAGTGGCTTAGTTCGGTTTGTTCAGTGCTTTTTCAGTGTTTTTTCAGCAATTCTAATTTTATTCTCGTCGGACGGGAACCCAGTTGAGCTTTTTCTGGGTGAGTTTTTCGCTTACTTATACGACTAAGCAATATAAGACCCTTTTACCCTTGTTGTATATTTATACAATACTGCGTATTAGTTAATATTATTGAAATTTATGTGGTTCTTATTCCTTGAAAATCGATTAGTGGGTGGGTGGTCATTTCGATACCCGTCTTGTTCGCGTATAACCCAGCCGCGACAAAAATGACGTAACATTGCGGCGTTTCGTTACGCCCAAGCGCTATTCAATTCGGACGGTTAACTGTTTCTGTCCCACTTTTGGTCGCCGATAAATTTAGTTTACCTATTTTGCGATCGAAAATTAAGTTTTTTTCTAAATAAAATTTAAATTAACATCGACTTTAACGTAAAGCGCGATGTTTATTTTGTATTTGTGTGGCACTTGGCCATTTATTACTATTTTAAAACCAAAGTTATTACATTTAATCAATAATGATTTTACATTCAGTGGTAACCTTCTCGTAAAAGAAAATCGAAGTTTTTTTTTTAATTCACGGAAAATCTGTAGGTTTTTTATAGTTACAACTTTGAAGAAAGGTCAAAAGAAGGTGCCTGTACACATTGTCCTTTGTAAATGCCAGAGATTACCTGATAAAAGGTCACATCAGTCCCAGTTTCTAAGAATTCCCTATAAAGTACCTCTTTGAGAATAGCTCTTTGATGTCATAGAAATAATTTAATAAGCTTTTTTAATGTGATTATGACTTGGATGTTTAAAAATATGGTTTTATTAAAAAAGAAGATTTATTTTAGAGTTTGTTGATAATTTTTGGGTAAAATAAGTTATGAAAAGTTATTCTTTTGCCAATTTTATTACACATAAAAAAGTTAGTCCACTCATAAATCAGATTCTCAGTAATTAAATCTATTTGGGACTTAATGATTTTGGCCGTAAAAATAAAACAATACATAGTAAGAATTTTATAGGCTTAGATGAGAGAGATATAATAGTGACTGGTTGCTAGGCTGTCACATAAAGTATCAGTTTGTGTGTGATTCTTTAATGTATCAGGAGAGCAGAAATACACAGTGATTTTTAATCCGTGATCAGGAACCCGAAAATATTAACATATACCCTAAATTGAACTTATTAAGCGAGGTCTCACGCAATTCCTTCTATGTTTAATGAATTAAAAGTTAAAACTTAATTGAAAAGAATTACCACTGAATACACATGGTCATCCTACATGAACATGACAACGTCATGTGCCATCGCATCGCTAAGGCGGGAAATTTGACGGATCTTAAAGTTGCGAACACACCAATGCTTACAAAACGGCGAGCATGCGTCAAAAACAGAGAGGTCACTGCGAATTCGTACCGTCATCGCTTTTTAAGTATTGGTGTGGTCGCAACTTTATACGTCTTTGTTTATGCAATATGAAAATGACAGTTACAAGTTATTACTCATAAATTATCAATTGCCAGTAAATTTGTAAAGAGGTTAAGCTTTTAGATACAAATTAGTAGAGTGACAAGGATTTTAGGATAAATATTAACTAAAAATTAAAATAAGTTTGAAAAAAAAAACAAGTTCTTTTCATGTAATTACGAGTTCAGCGTGATCACCATCAATTACTGAGTTAGAAAAAATGGTACCTGATCACGGATTAGAAGTCACCGTGTATAATTTACAATTTTATGTATCTATTCATCAGATTAAATTGTCCTGTGTGGTTTTGGGATAGAATATTTTCCATGGATGTTGTAAGAGGCGACTAAGGAAATAGGTTTAGGTATGCTTTAGGCGACAGGCTAGCAACCTGTCACAATTATACTACCTCTTCCATCTGTTTTCATACCTAAAATTATGCAAGAAGTGGCTGCAAAGAGTGAATTTGTCTATGCCACATTTTGTGTCTTCTGCCTTCCTCATTTGTGAAACATAGGCGTGATTATATGTATGCATGTAGGTATGTCATCAAATAAAAAAAAAAAAGGTTTTAAATGTTACATTTGAGGGGATTATTGTATGTATTTTATTGTATGACTTTTGCACATGAAACAAGTTACAGGATAACAGCTTTATGTACTAAGGCGATTCGCTAAAGGGACCTCTGCCGGTTAACCTTCAGGGGATTATTCAACATTTACCCCATTATTAATTCTCGATTCTGCACAAAATTCTCCACAGCTGAAAATTGTGCAGAATTGAGAGTAAGAAGAAACAGTAATGCCTGAATTATCAAATAATCTGCTTGAGGCTACTGGATGCTGGGGATGAAAGACTTTTGCTTTCATTCAGGAAGTGGGATGTAGATTTTTTGAAAGAGGGACAGATGCCTGTTCAGGTTGTTACTTTTGTAGACGGCAACTCCACAGTAGGAATGCTCTGTTGGCAATATCTTGTGAAAAGTCTATGGCTAACACTGCTAACAGGGAATAGGAGAAAGATAGCAATATTTTTATGCATGATTCCCACCAAACGGCCGAAATGGGAAAGAATTTTATGGTCTTTAAATGATACTGAACCTTACGGTCACTGTGTTTAAGTCTACATTACCAAGCAGCGTACAAAAGCTAGGTGACGTACGTCGCCCGCGACCACGGAATACAAAAATAAGGTAATGTAGACTTCAGCACAGTGACACTTCAACACAGTGACCGTAAGGTTCAGTATCGTTTAAAGACAATAAAATTCTTTCCGATTCCGGCCGTTTGGTGGAAATCATGCATTACAACTAAATATGTTCAGGAGTAGACTTTCTGTACATAGTACTATTACCTATTCCGTGTTGGTGCAAAGGTTGTCCATCGTCATTCAACTATGAAATAAGTGTAGTTGAAACAATTGTGTGATAAATACTTTTTGCCTAAATAATTTAAGGAAACTTGTTTCAACCTAAAAAATATTCTAGAAGTCACCACCAAGTGAAGTTATGGTTTTGGCTGTGAATCGTTTGCATTGGGGTAGGCAGAGCACACAAAACATTACATAGTCATAGTGACTATCACACTTCATAGCCACTTAGCAAGATTTTAAGGTGAAATATTCCCTCATCCATGACATCCACTTAAGAAATGGAGTGTTATTAGGTTGTTTGTGTAAATGGATGAAAGAAGACTGACAAAACAAATTTATACGGGGAATGTGGATGGGTGCAGTGGGAGGGGAAGACCTAGACGGACGTTCCGTGACCAAATCGCGGACGTTTTAGAAACAGGTCAGGTCAAGAGTACCCGAAACCGACGAGCATGTATGAAGAGATTGATGAATGTGGATGAAGCAAAAGAGGTATGTCAGGATCGTAGCGAGTGGAACAAAGTGGTCTCTGCCTACCCCTGTGGGAAAGAGGCGTGACGATATGTATGTATGTATGTATTGTGTAAATAGTGTGTCCGTCTAGCTCTAACACTGTAACTAAGATGACTCACTAACTATATAAACTATATTATAACAACACGGAGGTCAGATCAATGAGATCTTTAACAAAATGACATTGTATTGTCTTTCCCATGAATGTTTGTAGTTAACATATAACTAATTATATTGTCGCCTTTTACAAATTTCATGGAAGAAATGGAGAGGCTTAGTTCTAATCTAGAGACTGGCAATTTGGTTTCTAAAATTGGCTCCGAAATGCAAAATAATTCCAGACATGTGTTTGATATTATTTATTATTTGAAACCTATGCCATTATTGTGTCAATCCTTGACGCAGAGTGGAACGTTTAAGCCATTCATTCTTCATATTCGCGATTCTGCACAATGTCAAAGACAGCTGCGGAGAATATTGTGCAGAATTGCGAATATGAAGAATGAATGGCTTAAACGTGCGTCGAGAATTGAGTTTGTGTTAATAAATTATTTTCTTTCTTTCTCTGTTTAAAACACTTAAAAAAAAAGTACAATGTGTTTAACTTGGCTCGGTGAACCCTTCCGTCGTCTTTTGTCTCTACAGATAAGAACACATACCAATGATATAGAATAGATTATGCAACAAATAGCGCATCGGTTGACAGAACTTTGTGCATAAGTGGTGCATAAGTTGTTAACCGTGTGGTGTCGGGTTTAGAATAACCTCTCCATTTCTTCCGTGGATGTCGTAAGAGGCGACTAAGGAAATAGGTTAAGGTACATTTTAGCCCGTGTGGTGCCGGGTTAGAATAGCACCTCCCCCTTTCTTCCCGTGGGTGTCGTAAGAGGCGACTCTGGGTAAGGGTTAGTGTATTGTGGGCGATGGGCTAGCAACCTGTCACTGCAATATCACGTTTAACCATCTGATTACCCTGAAATAGCTAAACGTGGCACTGAATTGTTGAATTCATGTGCTCTGCCTACCCCTCTTGGGAATACAGGCGTGAGAATATGTATGTATGTATGTACATTTTAGATGAGAGGATAACAACCTGTCACTATTATACCTGCAAACTCAAAACCTAGAAAAATATGCGAGAAGGGCCACGAAACGTGAAATAGTCATGGTTTTGTCTATGTAGCGTTTTGTGTGCTCTGCCTACCCCTTTTGGTAATGCAGGCGTGATGTATGTATGTACAAATACCTAACATTAAGTTATTACTTGTTTGTGTCAATTTGTGTTAACAAATTATTTTTTTTCATTCTTTAAAACTTTTAAAAAATACTAAGTACAATGTACGTAACTTGGCTCGGTGAACTAAATACTTCTGTTGTCTATACATACATACATACATACATACATATACTCACGCCTGTATTCCCAAGAGGGGTAGGCAGAGCACGTGAATTCGAATATCCAGTGCCACGTTTAGCAATTTCAGGGTAACCAGGTGGTCAAATGTGATATTGCAGTGACAGGTTGCTAGCCCATCGCCCACAATACACTAACCCTTTCCCAGAGTCGACTCTTACGACACCCACGGGAAGAAAGGGGGAGGTGCTATTCTAACCCGGCACCACACGGGGCATTCTTACATTCATACAGTCTATACATTCTTTGTTTAATTAGACAAGACATTATTCACATACCAACAACAATGATATAGATTATGCAACAAATAGTGCATCGTTTGACAGGACTTTGCATATGTTATCTGTAAACAAACAGTTTGATTATTAGTAATATAGTAATTGATTTATCATCCTATGATAAGAGGGGGCATTATGTCAGCGATAAGGCTTATCACTCTAATTACATATTTAAGAGTGGGCATACAGTCAGAATTAAATGCAAAGTAGGGTTTGTTTAGTATGACCTTGACAGTAAGTAAGAAAACCCTTATAATTTAAGAAATTTAGTACACTATGTTTGTTTATATGTAATTTTTTTTAATTTTTTTTTGTAATAATTTGTCAATTTTGTAATTTTTTTCTTTGTTTTGAAAAAATGACTTTCTGCCAAGTTTCTTAAGGCACATTCTTCTTGGCAATGATGGTCTTTCCGAAGCGCTGGTAGACTTAGGAGCGTATTTGCATAAAGTTTTGACTTTTGAATTTAAAAAAAAAAATGGTTGCCTGTAAAGTCGGTTTTACGGGCGAAGATTTTACGTGACAACGTCTTTTTCTCGGTAGAATATTTATTGATTTAAGACGTTGTCACGTCAACTCCCAATCGTGACAGCTGTCCATGTCTGCGTTTGACGTCTCACATGATACCATAGAGGCTTCGCACTATCGAAGCGCCACCTCCTTAACACTGCGGGCCTCTCTCTCGTTCGGTGACGTCATCGTAACGTTACCGAGCGTTACACTTTTTCATAAGTGACTCCCAGCCGCAACCTAATTTAAGACGTTGTCACGTCAAAAGCATGAAATACAATAATTTAGCAGGTTTTTAACCCCCTCCCCCTACTAAATAAAAGAAAAAAATAAGAATAAGCCCACCCCCTACCCTATCTTCTGTTTAATATTTAAAATGTACTAATAATAAAGTACCTATTTTATTTATCGTACCTATATGAGAATTAGAGACTAGACTAAGAGAAAAAAAAATGAAAAAGGTCTCTTCTTAAGTTCTTAAAATATGATTGGACCCGAATGTAACGTAACAATTTTAGAGAAGTTTTGTATGAAACAGTATACAGAATTTCGCTGCACTGTACCCTCTCTTAATTAGGTTATCTGTTCACCCAAATGACGTAATGTCTCTAATATGAGGAAACTTCACTGAACTAGAAATAATACCTAGAATATTCTGCTAGCTTTTGCCCGTGTCTTCGTCTGCGGTTGAATGTTGAATTATAGGCTATTCTGAAATCGTTCATACTATATTTGCGTGCCCCTTTTACCCCCTTAAAGAATTTTTTTTGAAAAAATATCTGAATACATTACATTCAGAAACGATAAAGTTTTACACCCTCTTTACACCCTCGTTTTAACCCCTTAAGAGGTGATTTCAAAAACCCTTAATACATATAAAGCAAAGGCCAAGTGCGAGTCGGACTTGTGCTCGAAGCGTTCGTTACCAAAAACTCCAAAAAATCACGATTTTTGTGTGGGAGCCCCCCGTAAATAAATATTCTATTTTAGTATTTGTTGCTATAGCGGCGAAAAATTCAACAGTCTCGCTAGCTCGGTTCGTGAGATACAATACAGCATGGCGGCAGACTGACGAACGGACAGCGAAGTCTCAGTAATGGGGTCCCGTTTTCACCGTCTGAGTATGAAACACTAAAGGCAATATGACGCGCAATTCAACACGGCCGGCCTATATACCATGGAATCAATTCACAGGAAATCGAAGTGACTTTTTCTTTGTAAAGGTTCTATGGTGGCTCATGAATCATGAATTAAAGTCCATGACCGTACGTGCCGCGAGCGCCAGCCTACTACCGCAGATCTTTATGATACTCTACCTATCTCTTATCTCTACCAATGTGTTGTTGCAGGGAAAAGGAGCCTGCGTGCGACCGGGAGTCTTCGTTCAAACAAGAAGTCCCACAGTCCAATAGATCAGGCAAGTACCTACCACAGAATTGGTGATATATGTACTACGTATAAGAGGTCCACTCCTGAACATATACGCGTAGTATTGGTGTCTCTTTCTACCGCCTGCTTGCCGTAGATCAGTCTTTCCCAAAGTGGGCGATAACGCCCCCTTGTGGGCGCTGCAGGCCTAAAGGCGGTAAGAGACTCATACAAAAAAGGGGGCGTTGCGTATGGTTTTTATTAGTGATGTGCCGGATCGTTAAAAATGTATATCCGCGGATACGGATCTGAATACGGATATTTAGAGTCAAGATCCGCGGATACGGATACGGATACGGATTTTTATTTTCTTATTCATTTTGGTGTCAGCACCCGCGGCTTTGAAACGATAGTTGACGTTACGCTCGCCGCAACGTCAGGCAGGACATGTTTTGACATGCATTGCGCGGATAGTTACTTTTGTTTTGGTTATAAAGATCTATCTATCTAGATGTCTGCAATGTAAAGGTGCCAAAATTTGAATTAAATACATAGAAATACTCTGAATGGATTTTAATAGTTTTTTTTAATTCTACCTCATCACTTGAAAAAGATCCGTAAAAGATCCGCTTGAAAAGTAACGGATACAGATACGGATACGGATTTTTCTTTTCCCTCGGATATCTGCGGATACGGATACGGATACGGATATCCGGAACATCACCAGTTTTTATACAGGGAAAAAAATGGGGGCGCTAAAAAAGAATTCGTTCTCAAAGTGGGCAGTAGACAAATTAAGTTTGGGAACCCCTGCCGTAGACCTTTTACGAGAACCGGCGGACAAAATGTAAACTGTGGAGTGGACCTGCTTTGCCGATGAAGTGAGATTGATCGTTTCAAATCTGACGGCAGACTTTTTGTGCGATCGAGTCTGTGGCGCAGAAAAAGTCTGCGTGGATTGTATGCGTTGTGCGCCTGAGTTTTTGCGTTTCGTGTGCGTTACTGCATAAAATTCCATAGGTTCTATTTTCACAGACTAAACAGTCCGTCGCGGATAGTCTGTCGTCTGCGCAGGGCCTACAAATTCAAAATTAAAATTTTCAGATTATAATCTATTAGCTTTCCGCCCGCGGCTCCGCCCGCGTGGAACTCGGTTATATTGCGGTATAAAGCACAACTATAAGAAAACTTCTCGTTTCAAACGACACACAGCCCCATCGATCTATCATCTATCGATCGGTCATCGATTGATATCGATCTATCAAGCAAACTAAGTATATTTTTGTTTTCCCTCGGGAACATCAATTTTTTCTGGGATAAAAAGTAGCCTATGTCACTCTCCATGCCCTAAACTATCTCT
>BHDV01039874.1:26521-59573 GCA_005406045.1 Adoxophyes honmai | reverse complement strand
TTTGGTATTGCGTAATGTTATATTTTTAAATAAATCGTTTAAATGTACGTTTAAATGCAAAAATAAGTTTGTAATCCCAAAAGCATTCTTAACAATCGCGGTGTGATCAAGTAGGTATCTACGAGTATAATATTTGAGATGTAGGTACTGGGATTGGGACGTACTGTTAGTGACAGTGGGAAGTAAATATACCTAAGCATCTATTCGATTAAATTTCACAAGTACCTATACATATACATAGAGCAATGCTCACAACGTGTAATTAAATTGCAAATAGATATGTACGCAAACTGCTTCCCGAAATGCCGCAAAAAAAAACGGAGAAACTATTTTGCCTAATATTATAATGTACTTAGTATTAGGTAAAAATATAATATATTAGGCAAATATATATGTATTAGACTTAACATAATAAAATTATATAATACTTATGCCCACGGTTTAGTTACTTTAGTTTACTAAATAATGAAGTTTGCCAGTAGCCGTTTAGCGGGGTTAATTAAGCGCCTGCAAGAACTTTACGACGCTAACTCGTTCTTAAGTGTCAGCCATCTTGTTTTGAACAGGCAGCGGTGCCGAGGTGCCGTATCCCTCTTCGTCAAAGTTATTTGTTACCGTGAAGTTGAAATTTGCGAGTTAGTAAGTGCGGTCATTACCGAGTGGACAAAACTCGTTGAAACATGAATTGTATTCTCACTTGTAAACCGAATTGCTTGTAAGTTTAAATAACGATTTGGTGTTGGTCGAGTAAATGTTTTGCTAAATTGTCATATTTATTTACAGTCATATTTATGTACGTATGTTATTTACATAAATGAATACATATATCTGCAATTTTATGCCTACCTGGACACATCATGGAATGCTCTACACTACATTTCGCCAGTTTTTCTCAACACTTGGTGGTTGGACGCTTTATTTAGACGACACATACTTAGATAACTTTTTATTTACTTACAAAAGAAAATTAGAAAGTTATCCAATTTTATTTTTAAAACGTTGAGAAGGTAAATAAAATCGTGATTAAGTCCCACATACATACATACATATACTAAATATATTTTTAAGTTTTATTAACAAACACGTACTTATCTGTGATATCGTTACGGATTTCCTTTTCATCCTGTATGATGACTAGTGATGTTCCAGAACCAGATATCCGTATCCGTATTACAGGTGATTAGGTAGAATATAAATTGAAAAATTACAACAAAGTACCTACTTACAAAAAAATAGTTTATCAATTTATTTATTTAAATGTTTACTTACCGCATAGGTACTATGTAAAATTTTAAGTGTGTACAGCTTGATTGTAGGCGATGTACTGTTTCTGTGACAATCTCCGATTCTAATTTATTACAGGAAAATTACTAATTGATGGCGGAAATGGGTAGACTGTAATATATCTCTAATTCACTTAACGATGATTTTATGAGCCAAGTACTTACATAGTAAATTAGGCAGTAATTACTATGGCCGGACCTTATGAATAATTAATGAGTTAATAATGAGAGTTAATAATGAGAGGGAAATTTAATAATAATTTACAAATAATCAAATTGATCACACATTCCATCAACTTTTGGACAGACTAATATTAGGGTTCCGTACCCAAAGCAGGCCCCCGACACTCCATACAACCGACCGCGCGAGATAGCCTACTACTACTACATAAACAACATAACGTCTGTACACGCACGATGTGTGTGCGTAAACTATGCAGGGCCATCACTCAATTTGTAGCTTTGTAGAACTAAATAGGAACTCATTAAATAAGTTAAGATTAACTGCCTAAGAAGATTTTTCATAACAAAAACTAATAAGCACTGCCTAATTATATAAATAATTTGGAATAATGTAAGCGTTCCTTACATTTGTTCATCGAATGGAAATCTGATAAACCTCCGATTCTTGTTTGAATAATTGATTTCCAAACACCCATATGTATACCGAACAATAGCGAACCATTTTTATTCTATTCTCTAGCCAATACTTTCACGTGTTTCACATCTAAGTATAAAATATTAGAGAAAATGTTCCTACCCGCGAATTCTGTGAGTAATGACAACCGTGTGACGTAAGCGCGGTATCACTGCCTCGTTGACTGCTACGTCGCAGGCGACGATATTTTGGCGGGGGGAGGTGTGTCGCTTCTTTACGTAGTAATCGTTTCTATTCTTTGCCCAAAGGGTGAAAACTGGACCCTATTACTGAGACTTCGCTGTCTGTCTGCCTATTCGTCTGTATGTCCATCTGTCACCTGGTTGTATGGTTGTATCTCAAGAACCATAAGATCTAGGCAATAAAATTTTCATAGACGATGTATTTCTGTAGCCGCTATAACAACAAATACTTACTAAAATAAAAATAAGTAATAACAATAATTAAGAGCGGCTCCCATAGGAAAAACGTGATATTTTGGGCATTTTTCGTGGTCACCATTCTGCGAGCTGTATCATAAGAACCGTGATAGCTAGGCAGTTAAAATTTGCACAGATTATGTTTGTCTTTTTACTGATATAACAAACACTAAAACAAAATAATGATAATAATTAAGGGGGGAGGGGCTCCCATGGAAAAAACGTGTCTTTTTGGCGCAGCGCAGACGTCAGAGTTTTGTGCGATCGAGTCTGCGCAGCCATAAATTGTCTGAATGGCGCGGTGACAGCTTCCAGGAATTTCCATTCTGAGTTTCGTGGAAACTGTCACCGCGCCATTCAGACAATTTATTGCTCCACAGACTCGATCGCACAAAACACTGTCGTCTGCGCAGCGCCTTTTGCTGTTTTTGGTACGGAACCCTTCGTTCGCGAGTCCACATAAAACCACGATCATTATTATATTGTGACGTAGTTTAATAGAAAAATCCATCGACTTAAATACATAGATAGAAAACATACAATCACGCCTATGTTCCCAAATGGGGTAGGCTGCAGGGTAGGCACTTTTGGCATAATTTTAGGTTTAAAAACAGATGAAAGAGGTATCTATAATAGTGTCAGGACTAACCTGTCGCACGCATACCTAAATCTATCCTTAGTCGATACGACATCCACCAAAAAACGGGGAAGATTTATTCTATCCCGACGCCACAGGGACTTAAAAGCTATGTATATCTATTTCTAGATCGTTCTAATAATGGTGTCTCAGACTGTACCTTTAAGGGTAAGATAACGGGGACATTAGTTGGTCGTGTACGGGCTACACGGGACCCGGCGTGTACAGGGGCGCGGGCAGGTCAAATGGGGCTGCGTGGGAAGCCGCGCCGGAGCGCCCGTGTACCGATGAAGCTATTATGGAGGCTGAGGTGTCCTGGCTCTTGTAAGGTGTCCACTGTAAATATGACTAGGTGTTTTAACTGTCACTAGCTTATTCAACTGCTTATATTAGGTATAGACCCGTGTGGTGTTGGGTTTAGAATAACACCTCTCCATTTCTTCCGTGGATGTCGTAAGAGGCGACTAAGGACATAGGTTCAGGTATACTTTCGGCGACAGGCCAGCAATCTGTCACTGTTGTACCTACCTGCCATCTCAAAACCTAAAAACTATTATGCTAGAAGTGGCCACAAAACGTGAAGTAGTCATCATTTTCTCTAAGTAGCGTTTTGTGTGCTCTGCCTACCCCGTTTGAGAACACAGGCGTGATTGTATGTATATGTATGTTATATTGAGTTCACTTACGATCGGCGGCGGCTTGACGAACGCTTTCCATTCATGATATAGGATCTCTTGTTTTCATGATATACTCGTAAGTAGGTACTTAGGTTAGCTTGTTTTGCCCAGAATCCACAGTTAAAATAAACTCTTAGCAATAAGAATGCTTCATACAACATAATAATGTCACCCCTAGGGTTCTGGCAGATAGATGACTATGTGGGAAAGACTCCAATAGAGAGATCTCTGTCCAGGCAGATGTTATGCCTGGGGACCGAAGTCCACAGAGAGGAAGTTGGAAGTTGTATTTATGCAACCGTTCGTCGAAACTTCGTTAGCGCGATGTAGAACCGTTTAGTTCGGCTGTTCGACGCATGTGGCGCTGGGCGCTCATTTTGTAGTTCCCGGATTCGAACTTGGCAAGATTTAAAGTAGTAGCCCCTACTTAATAACTTACTCAAGTTCGTTCTGCTTTTTCCATGGTAAAGCGATATAAGCGATCTATTTCTTCCGTGGATGTCGTAAGAGGCGACTAAGGAAATAGGTATATTTTAGGCAACAAGCTAGGAATCTGTCATTATTAACCTGCCAACTCAAAACATTAAAAAAATATTCTTGAAGCATTGAAATGACTTGAAGTGGCCACGAAACATGTATTGTGAACATGTTAATTAGTCGTGGTTTTGTCTATGGAGTGTTTCGTGTTCTCTACCTATTTAGGAATACAGGCGTGGCGTGGTGTTATTGTTTGAAAATTTTCTAAGTTAGATGCCGAATACCTACTGTAAACTGCAATAATCGATCTATATTCCAGAATTAGTTTAGCCATCGGCAATTTAGCTTCAAATTCGTATAACAATGGCATGTCGCGGCCGCGGCTGGCTAACACCTTGACATTGTTGGTATTTGCGAAAAGCGTTAGGCGGCGGAGGTTCAGAGAGCGAGGTTAGGTTAGTTAGTGAAATTATAGAGGGTAGGTGCGGCGTTGTGCGCAAACAAAGTGAGGGGGAAGCTAGGTAGTTGTTTGCGGAGGTCAGATGCATAGCCGCCGGCTATTGGCTCCGTACCACGGGTCCTCAAAACCATGGAACACCATGCGAGAACTTACCAACTGTAAAATAAACAAATGAATCTCATTGTGACTTGATTAGCAGATTCATTGAATAAACAGTTAGAAATATTTACAAATAGACGCCTCATTACGCGAATATAATGAATGGATCGGTTGAATGGGGAAGTGAGAGTAAACGAATCTCCTAAAGCGACGAGTTTCGTCTTCAACAGACGCTAGTAATGAAGCGGCGCAAGGCCAGCAATTTCATATCGTGACAACACTTACTTTTGCATGCGTAGACAATTGAAGTCTATATACGGATGGCCGGAGTCTGAGCCTTTTATCCTCTTTTTAACCGACTTCAAAAAAGGAGGTATTCAATTCGCCTGTATTTTTTTTTTTTTTTTTTTTTTTTTTTTTTTTTTATGTATGTTACCTCAGAACTTTTAAACGGGTGGACCGATTTCGATGATTTTTTTTTGTTTGATTGGAAATGGCTTCCCATTGGTCCCATTTTAATTTCATCAATATCTGTCGCGTAGTTTTTGAATTACAGGAAACGCGTTTTGTATGAAAGACATCAACGGGCAGTCGGCGCGTCTTAGTAAAACTTACCTACATAGATACTTCATGATCCAGCCTATATACGTAGCAGGGTACAGGCCTCCTCTCAGTATGAGAGGGCGCTTGGGCTATAATTCCCACGCGGGCCCAGTGCGGATTGGGAACTTCACACACAACATTGAATTGCTTCGTCGCTGTGATACACAGATACTTACCTACAAACAATCACGCCTGTATTCTCAAATGGGGTAGGCAGAGCACACAAAACGCTACATAGACAAAACGATGACCATTTCACGCTTCGTGGCCACTTCTAGCATATCTTTTTTTTTTGTTTTAAGGTGGCAAGTATAATAGTGACAGGTTGCGAGCCTGTAGCCTAAAATTTACTTTAACCTATGTCCTTAGTCGCCTCTTGCGACATCCACAGAAGAAATGGAGAGTATTTTTATGTGTTTTCGCTGATTACTCGAAGACGCCTGGACCGATTTGGAAAATTCTTTTTTTGTCTGAAAGGGTATAGTTTCCAGGTAGTCCGATTGTCAGCATACCTTGACCTGATGATGGAATATTAGGGAAATCGAGGGCAACCTTCAAATTTTATAGTCACAGGTAATGTTTTTAGTACATTTTTCAAAGCTACACCAGTAATTACGCTTGGCAATAAAAAAAAATACTGAGCTGATGATGATAGGTCAACTCCTTAATGTTTAGGAGTTAAAGGATAATTCTTTCAATACTGAATGCACCTGCAGACTGGAAATTTCTACATAAACAGAAGTTTCCTTTCGGGATAAAGCTAATTTGAAGTCGGTTTTTTTTTGTTTAAAATTATTAAGTGTCAGGTCTTAACGATCTTTGATAGATACTGCTATGGTCACTTATAGTTCCGACTAACTTTTGACCCGTTTACGTTTGTGTTGTTTAATACTGAGGTATTGGCTGGTGTTCACGACTTATCCTGCGCAGAATTTGCTTATCGAGGCCCTAAGTTATACCTACCTACCTACTCAAAATTTCGCCTAAATTAGTTTGGCGCTAAAGCGCAAAAAAGTTAACAAACAGAGTTACTTTCACACCTGTATTATATTTACCCACTATACTTAAGTGGGGAGGTGGGATTGTTTTATGATGCTGCTAATGATGATTGATTTCCATCTTATTAACGATAACTTCAAAAACCCATCAATCAATGTTTACGTACCAAAAATTTATTAACTTGGTACTCTTACTTCGTTATTAGGATGCTGACAGAAAAAAAACCTTTGAACATGTATGTAGTATCCTTTATAAATAATTATTTCCTAAGTAGTAGGTACCTACTTAACTCTCCTTCAGTATTTTCTGGGTGCATTAGGTGTAAAATTTACGCAGCAGGAGAGTTTAGCAGGTTATGGAAAATGGCGTAAACTACCAAACGATCAACAGCCTGCTTTTCACTTTTATTGCCATTGAATTATGATGCAATAGATCATTCTAGATTATTAATTTTGAACGATTTTCTGTAGTTAGATCTCATAAAGTAAAAGTTTGATTAGAATTTGTTTCTAAAGAATCGCATATTGTCGAGAGGTTCGTGGTACGTGGCGGCCGCGCCCCGCGCCCTGCTGACCCACAGCGCAGCCTCATAGAGCATAAATCTCCGCAGACGACAACAGGCCCGGGAATAGCCTCCTATCAGCATTACATTTGCACTTTGTGTAAAGTGCATACAAGCGTATTCTCCGAGTCATAATAACACGTTGTTTCATGAATAGGTAACGGCATACAAGAAATGGTTAATTAAATAAAGATAAAAGTTGACTATCCTTCTAACTTTACGTCCCATTGGCTCTTCAGTATGCATTCCTATCACTATTGCTTATTTCTAATTAGGTACTTTTGTGTCGAACGGTCTCCATTAAAAGCTGCAGGCTGTAAAATAAATTCAAAGGTACAACTTCCTTATCACTATAGTATAATTTAAAAACACGTAAACACGAAGGTTGACATAGTTTGCCACTAAGAGTCTTTTGTATTTCTAGCTCAACTCAAACAGTCGATCCGATTTCACGAAACCAACCTTTTGAAAGCATGCCTTCTAACAGCGAGCATTCCTACAACATAATTCCCCGTTGCTGACAGTTTTATTGAATAATAAGTATCGTAAACAGTTCCTCTGGCAAATTAATATAGCGAGCGATCTCTCTGACCTTATATGATTTAACAATATTGTCTCTATATGAAAGTAATTATAGCGTATGTCATAAATTGTAGGCACTGTTCCTTATTCTCCCCGCGCGAGCTTGGTCGGGGAGTTATGGGATCGGACGGATACTTAATAGATCGAAGACCATCAATTTAAGCGACGTCCGAAGATGCTGAGCTGTGTCAGTTTGTTGCATTTTAAATAAGATAAGGTCTCGATGTACCTACAAAGGTCGAAGTTTGATTGAAGCCAGTAATTATAATTATGTAAATGCCTGAATAATTTCACAAGCGCATTACACGTGAATTGCCCACGAAACTGCCCCCTCTGATACTGTATCAATCCGCTAGCTCGTTATCGTTAGTTATGAATTCGAATAACTTAGAGCGGAGGCTGTGAACCGCGAGGGCAGCGACGACAGCTCGTAGAAAGCCTGATAATGCCCAGGAATTCTATGCCAAGTGCAATTTTCCTCGCAACTAGGTTCAGTTGTGATTTTCATTACCGGTCCCAAGGGTTCGTGACCTAGGTACTCTAATTAGCGTCGATGCTTATGATTAAACGGCTCGGTCACGACTCGTCGATTTACTTCAAATCCGTCGCGCTTTATTGTCTTGCAAACATAGTTGAGCATTCGTCAAGTCCGAGATAGACTGCTCACGAGGATGCTTTTCGCTTAGGTGCTTTACTTTGAACGTGCGTGAATATATTACATCTATCATGGACTTAGAACTATTCAGTTGGATTTGTACAGGAGGTTAATTTCTCTACTTAGTTAGCTACCTACTTAGCATGTTTTATACAGCTCTTTTCAGTGGAACTACAATATCTGTCAGAAGGCAAAGTAAATGTTTAATCTGATTAGGCATAAGGTAAGCATAGTCCTCAAAATCTCTCTTGGCAAGATTTTAAGTAGTGGGGGTAAGTTGCCATGGAAAAAGTGATGCGCGATCTTAGGTTAGGTTAGGTAGGTACCCCTCACTGATTAAAAATCTTGCCACGTGAATTGCCGGGGACTGTGTTAACATTTCTTACCTAGCTACGTACAGTATTACCAAACAAAGAATGCTCCAGGATGTACCTGCGTAATAAATCAGTTTTGTGGCGCGGGAAACTTCGATCTACCAATGATAAAAGAGATTTTTTCGCGCGCTGAACACTTGCGTTGTGATTGGTTATTTATTGAAGTCTCAGACAGATGACTCATGACAGATGTCTAGCACCCCAGCGCCAAATGCGTAGAGTAGCCGAACTAAAGTGTGTGCATAGCAAGCCAAGTTGTGCCAAGAGCGTTTGTTAATAAAGTTCAATACCTATAGATAAATTACTCGTTCGGCTACTTTCGGATGTCGTTCTACGCTTCTCGGCGCAGACGTTAACAGCCGATGTGACTTATTTTCTTGGGAATACTGTATTTAAGTTGTGAATTCATAATTAGGTATGCCTAGTTTGGCTCCCTTGTTCCTTGGAGATAACCATGGTGAGATAACTGGTTATCTGTGGAGAATTTTTTTCCTCAGAGATAACTAGTTATCTCTAAGGATTTTAATTTCCTCGCAGATAACTGCTTTCTTTTAATAGTTATCTGTAAGGAAAATCGATTCCTCGGAGATAACTAGTTATTTCCAAGGATTTTAATTTCCACGCAGATAACTGCCTTCTTTTAATAGTTATCTGTAAGGAAAACCGGTTCCTCGGAGATAACTAGTTATCTCCAAGGATTTAATTTTCCTCGCAGATAACTCCTTTTTTTATAATTATCTGCGAGGCCAACTACCCAACTTAGTATATTTTTTATACTTTATAAATATAAACAAAATATCATGTGATAGGTGACACCTATTGAGCTAGTCCCAAACTAGGCTAAGCCAGTATGTAGTACTATGTGTAGGTACCAGGGATGTTGCGAATATTCGCATCCGCATCCGCATATGCGGAACACCCGTATCAATTTGGACATCCGCATCCGCATCCGCGGATGTGAAAATAATTGCATTTCAACCGTCTCATTCATCTGGCCACTTTTTTGTAAAAATGGAAAAATATTATGATACCATCGTTTAGTCATCTATTAGAGGAACAGGAATACTAAGTTGGGTAGTTGGCCTCGCAGATAAATATAAAAAAAAGCAGTTATCTGCTAGGAAAATTAAATCCTTGGAGATAACTAGTTATCTCCGAGGAATCGATTTTCCTTACAGATAACTATTAAAAGAAAGCAGTTATCTGCGAGGAAATTAAAATCCTTAGAGATAACTAGTTATCTCTGAGGAAAAAAATTCTCCACAGATAACCAGTTATCTCACCATGGTTATCTCCAAGGAACAAGGGGTTTGGCTTTCTGACTATCGTATCAGGAAGCTCTGAATTTCCATGATTTCCGCTGCAGTTATTTTAAATGAGTTTTATCTAAGTTTTTTTGTTAGTTTTCACTGAAAACGTAGACTTTGTGCACCTAAAGTGCAGAAACGACAAAAATAACAGAAACGCAAAATTTAACACAGAGCTGGCCGCGTTCAAACGGCGTTCTCAAACAAAAAACAACCGACGCTCGCCTCGAATCTGGCCGCGATGTTTTTTACCTTTATATGATAAATCAGCCGTTCGATTGGAAGCCAAGTGTACCTAATAAGTAGACCGTTAGCCCGGGGCCCACGCGTCGCGTACGCAAACATTCTAATTAGACAAGCCGCCACGAGTTAAACCAGAAAATGCACATACTTAAAAAACTACTTTCAGCAATTGAAAAAAAAGTGTAATAAGATGCTCTGCATTCCTAACGGGTCTCGTTGCTGCGGTGGAACCTCAGGAGCAGCCGGATCCGGGTTCGAAATGCATTCTAATGAAAGCTTTCGCCAAAATATAGTGTGCGAGTTATTAGTCTTTGAAAACTCGCACGCTGAAAATAATGGAGAGTGGCCATTTTTTAGATACACGCATACATACATATTCTCACGCCTGTTTTCCCAAGAGGGGTAGGCAGAGCACATGAATTCAAAAATCCAGTGCCACGTTTAGCGATGTCAGGGTAACCCAGATGGTTAAACGTGATATTGCAGTGACGGGTTGCTAGTCCATCGCCCACAATACACTAACCCCTTCCCAGAGTCGACTCTTACGGCACCAACGGGAAGAAAGGGCCTGAAAGGGGTACTTAGATAATGAACCATTATAATCAACGGCTCAGGAAATCTAAATGTGAAGGCCAGTATGGTATGCTGTGTAGGACGGACGCTGTGTAAGAGCGAAGAGTTGCGTCAGTTGGGGGTTGGAAGCGAGCGGACTTTAAGTTCAGAAGAATCATCATCATCATCATCAGCCTATATACGTCCCACTGCAGGGCTCAGGCCTCCTCTCAGTATGAGAGGGTTTGGGCTATAGTTCCCACGCGGGCCCAGTGCGAATTGGGAACTTCACACACAACGTTGAATTACTTCGTCGCAGTGTGTAGGTTTCCTCACGATGTTTTCCTTCACCGAATAGCTCGTGATAAATATCAAATTCGATATCGCACATAAATTCCGAAAAATTCAGAGGTGCGTGCTCGGGGTTTGAACCCACGGCCCTCTGCTTGAGAGGCCACAGAGGTCGAACCGCTGGGCTATCACGGCTTTTTAAAGAAAGAATGGGTTGGGTTAAATAGTTGCGCGTAAACTTGTGAGCACAGCAGCGGATAGATACGAGTTTCAATAAAACCGGCCAAGTGTGAGTCGGACTCACGCACTGAGGGTTCCGTACAAACCGTTTACAACGCCATCTAGTGACAGATTTTCGAACTAATGATAAGTTTTAATTTTATTTATTAAAAAAAACTACTTGGTAGATTTTGTTCAAACCAATTTTTGTTGATAGTTTTTATGGTAACGTACATCATATATATTTTTTAGATTTATCACTCTTTTATTTTAGAACGTTGGAAGCGTCTGTCGCGCTAACTGTTCACTGTAGAAAAGTATGATGTTAGAAACCTCAATATCATTTTTGAAGAGCTATCCATAGATACCCCACACGTATGGGTTTGATGAAAAATATTATTTTTGAGTTTCAGTTCCATGTATGGGGAACCCTAAAAAAATATTGTTTTTTTATTAGTATAGTTCTCATAGTTTCGGAAAAAAGTGGCTGTGACATACGGACGGACGGACGGACAGACATGACGAATCTATAAGGGTTCCGTTTTTACCATTTGGCTACGGAACCCTAAAAATGGGTAAAGTAAGAATTAGACTGGCACATGAAGGATTTCTCAAATTTGTACGCACACATTACTTACAGACATAGGAGCTTATGAATTAGAGCAGGTTGAATGCAATAAAAACACATTTTTTGTACGACGACACACTTTATTTTTTACTAATTTTGTTATAAGTATTTTCAGTAGGTAGGTATTTGTTTATTAAAGCGGCATTAGAATACACATCATCTGTAAAAAACAGACAGACAGACAAATAAACGGACGGACAGGCAGTAGAGTCATTATTATAAGGCCCCGTTTGTTCTCTTCGGGTAGGGAATCCTAAAAAGGATGAACATTGAAGTTCGTCTTTGCAAGAAGGTACCTAATAGCTAATAGCAGATAAAAGTACCTATCCAGGTACTTACTTATAGTTAATTATAGTGAATTAAGTAATTTGCAGTTAATGAAACTTCAAATACCTTTCAAATCAAATCAAGTGTCAAGGAAGTCATTAAACATGTCTTACGATTATGTAGTTACTGAAAGGGCGATCAAAAGATTTGATTAGGTTAAAGCGGTATGCGGTACAGGTTATGGGCCGTATTAAAGTTAGCACCCGCGCTGCTACAGAAATATCATAACCGTCAATTCCATTAAAATATCTGGTGCACTGGTTTTCATCTGACGGTAAGTAACGGATTTACATTTGCAATCGATTTCGCGCGTCCATTGTTTCCAGTCCGCTCGCGAGGTGCGAGCCGCCGTGTCGATTGATGTCCGCGCGGTGCAACAAGTAAAGTAGGCAACATTAATGATTCAATAGTCGCCGAGTGCCGGCCGCACTCACTGGGTCACGTCCGACGCTCTATACACCTGTCAATTACTCGCTCCTCGACCCCCGAAATTACTACCTAAATATTGCACGCCGTAATTACGACGCCATGTCCAATTTGCTCACCATAATAGGTTTGCCGTACAAGGTTTTTGCCGATCGAAAAAAACACTAATACAAACGATGTGCGAATACAGTTATTTTTGTTTTGCATATCGGTTTCGCACTCCGCCAATAGATGTCGGATCCAAGAGGCTCGGACAGAATCTGATATTAGGCAGTCCATTACAACAAGAGGAAAACATCCCGCCTATTGTAATGGTGTTCGGTACCACATCCGTCAAGATGGGTATCTCGATAAAATAAAGTAATGAACAACAAAACACACCTGTAGGCGAGTCTTTCATTTGACGGACTCACATGTCCCGATGAAGATAGCACTTCCTCGTAGCAATTTGTTATTCGCATTAACTGTTGTGTACGACGGGCTGAAAAAGAAGAGGTCCGTAATTATTCCGGCAAATTTGCCGGCACCGCAAAGCAGGACCGGAGTGAATCATATTCCTCGAACGACACCGTTCAGTTAAGTCTGTCTTCAGAAATAACGCATATTTTTTGTTAAAGTTGATTAATAAAATTAAAGTCCTGCCGAGATGAAGATGTAGAAAGGTAATTGTGCGGGTAATGCGGTTAGTGCGAGCGACGTGGTAAATTTCTGCGGTGTAAGTCTCAGCTGGTTGGGCTAATTGGGCATATTGTGGCATTAGCGGCATAATAAGGGCGCGGCATTAGCCGGGCACGCGCGGCGGCGCTGCGCGGCTACCCTCGGATTGTACTGTAATTAGACAAACGCCGGGTCAATGGGTGATGACCAGCGGTTCTCGGTAATAACTCGCTTAATAGCTTCACCTGAATAAATCACGCGTAACGGTTACTAATATTTCTCAGTCAAATGAATCTTAATTTGACAGGGCGTCAATGAGTTCGCGGTTGCTGGGGTTTTGTTCTATTGAAGTATCGAACAATGATTTGTTGCCAGGGTTAGTTTAATAACGAAATGAAACCAATCGGTACATAATAGTGTTTATTTTTCCATATTCAAAATACAAGTCGTAAAATAAAAGTGACGAAAATGTTCTTTATAATTTCTTATGACGTAAGTTAATTATAATATTATGTATGTAGGTCATCTACCACCAGCGCAATGTACAAGTTTTTCGCCACACACAGTTTATATAAAAATAAGTAGGTAAGTATTTACAAATCTATTTGACACAGGAGTAACTAACTGTACTTCAAATATGTATTAACAAAGATTACATTAAATTAACGTTACACCGCTCAAACTTTAATACCAAATTGGATGACCAATAAGTACCTATCTACTATCTTTCCAGTAACCGTTGAAACTAAAACAACGGCAAAGTCGCAGAAAAGTTAACAGACACATTAAAGAGTTCACCGAACCCGTACATGAGCAAAATGAAAAATAACATAGAAAACAAAAATTGGCAAAATAAAATTACATGGTAAACTAAGATAAAGATAGTCTTCAGTTTTATTAAAAAGAAATGTCATCAGTGCTTCACCAAATTTTGGTTATAAAAGTCACTGACGAATAAGTACACTTTCTTTTTAATATTCTTATATTTCTTATATTTATAAGAAAGACCAATTTAATGTGTCAAATTTAAACAAAAAAATGTACTCGTAAGATGCTTAGGTACATAAAATGAAAAAAAAAAACACAGTGCGCGCTTTTTCTTTGTTGCTCATCATTAAACTGAAACAGACATGCATATATGTATATTCCTTCCACTTATCTACTTCTAATTAAAGGCACATTTTTGTTCATAAATCGAATAACACCAATCAAACGAATCGGCTTGTCTGCCCTCTAGCTAGGGTTTATGGCGGGAATAAAGTTCGTTCCTTTCACACAAGCCTAGCTTTGTTAAATTGGCAAAATACCTATAGCTAGAATAAAATCTCAGATCAGTATTAAAATTGTATCCACCTTTATAACTTTCCTCGGGATATTGACAATTGAAGGCATATTTACGACTAATAGGTATTCATTTCCAATGAGAACAGAAGCCGTTTTGAAATTGGCGATATATGAATTTATTAAAAAGAACTTTAGACTTACCATAAAACATACATACGTCTGATTTAGGGATAGATAATTAAAGTAAACACAGAGTCATAAAAACTGAGCATAACTAAGCTTGAACATATTTTAATTCAAACATCTCCGCCATTTAACCATCGCAGTCGATGATGGCGGTCGACAGGCAAACTAGTGTGCGAAAATCAGACATTTCATAATCATAACACATGTAACAAATAAGTATATAACAAAATACGTAAATTGCGAGCTCACGACTGTTTCACGACGGCCATTAGTGAGCCAAACGTTACTCTAATCGCCATGGTAAACTAACAAACCGTGTGTGGTTTAAAAGAAAAAAAAAACAATATCTGCGGTTCAGTATTACAGTTTCAAACAGGTGTGAAAACATTTCCTTTTTTGTGTCAACGGACAACACATATTAAACTAGGCAGTACATCCTAATTTTTGTGCTTACTTTCTAAACGGTACATGTATTAGCGGCAAACACAAGTCAACCTCTTGACTTTACCAATAAATTTAAAAATAAATATCCGACATAACGTTTTGGCATCTCTTGAATTCTTTAATTTCTTCCTTTTATATTCATACCGTGCCTTCCATAGTGCGTTTGACTACTTCATTTACATATACGTTTCAACATCAACTGTTAGAAAACTATAAAAGCACTAAATGCAAACAATATTTTATCAGTGTAGAATTTATCACTTATACACGCAAAAAACCTTATAAGCCGAAAAATGACTAGTTTTATAATGTGGCTGGTGATTTTAGGAAAATACCGCTAAAATAAAAATTCTTATGAGTAGGTTAGTTAATGTTTGGCCAACTTTAATATCGTGCTGAGTATGTGACATATATTGGCAAGAATTCACGTAGAGAGACGAGTCGCGGCGGTTCGGTTTGAACTCGCGTCGAGCAATTTAATGTAGTTTAGGAATGCATAATATGAACTCTAGTAGGTAATTAGCAGAGGTGGAAGGTGAGCGAAGCGCAATCTAAAACTGGCGCCATTGGGTTTTTTGATCGGTGTCCCGGCCGCGGCGGGCGCGCCACAGTTTCGGGTAATTAAGTGGTCGGCTATACGTGTAATTACCATGTGGAAATAGCGCTTATAAATGGCGCGGGGTCGTTGGACCGATGGTAAAAAAGTGCGTAAAAACAAGCTGCAAAAAGTGGCAGTGCTCGGTTGTCAAAACACGTCACGGGATTATGGATGTGTCGCCTGCGGCGCGGGCGCCGCGGTTTCGCACCGGTTATTTAGTATGTATTCCAAAAACTTAACCATAATTTTCACATGGTATTTTACACGTTTACCTGGTATTTTATCGCTTTATAACTGGTATATTTAAAGTCATCTTATCGAGTAACATTTAGTAAATTTGGAATCTCAGCCACAATAATGTAGTAAATTTGTGACCCACTCCTCGGTTAACCGTTTCGCCAGTAACCTTTATTTATGCTGGCCGAACACAGTGGTCCGTACATCAATCTTTCCTTACTGATACTAATGAGCCGCAGAAAGGCGATAAACTTATCACAATTAGTTCAGCCGTATGCCATGACTAGCATGTTTTTATGGCGACACTTGCTCTCTAATTGTGGGGCACTGAAGCGGACGTTGTATCTCTGACGCCGAGTGCGCGCAACGAGTCGGCCCGGCTTACATTTATTTATTTGCTTCAATAGGTACAGAAATGTGATTGTATATTGTTTTCTTTTGTTGTAATGGTATTTTTACAACTACGTCACATATACAGGGTGTAACGTACCCCCCAGCGGAAATTCATAGGGGTATACATAAGTAGCTTTGCAAACCTACGCAATGATTTTTTTTCCTCATAAAAAAAAATATTTTTTTATCTTAACTCAGGATTAACGCTTTTTTTCTTATTCTATAGATGCAGGACACTCGGAAATCAAACGGCCGTTAGCAATTTGATGTTCATTATCAGCCTTTTCGAAAAAGTGGGTCTTTTTTCTTAATATATTTTTTGTTAATAACTTTGAGCTGCGACATTTTGGTATTCAAGAAGCCCTTAATTTTTTTTTTTTTTTTTTGCGGCTTTAATAAGTGCTTATAAATACCCCTGTGAATTATCGCCAGGGGTTTACACCTTGTATTGTATAACATACCTAAAACTGACCGATGATTTGAAAATGATTCCGATGCGTGGATACTGGGAATCCCACGATAAATTCAGTAGAATTCCGTAGTCTCAGATTGATGAGGCGGAACACATCGACCGTCAACGCCGTTATTGTTTGCTAATGAGTGGACGCAGGTGGCCAAGTTCACTGAGTTACGTTACCACCGTGGCGTTACACAGATAAACGTAGTAATAATTATTAATTGTTATTAATATGGGTTCAGATAACTTCTTGTTGACTTAATGGCAACTTATAGTGCTTACATTAGAGTAAATGTTCCGTTCCATTTATCCATGTACAGTTTCATTTTAAATAAATTATAAAACTTATTTTACTTGGACGGATTTGAATAAAATATACCCATCTTTGAAAAACGCGTTGAAATAATTATTCGCAAGTAATCTGTGTTGTAAAGTGTAATCTTTGGGAAGTGATCACACGGAAGAGTTGAACGCAGAACACCAGTTAGTTCTCACGCGGACTCCGAGACGTTAGATAAAGATAAACAATATTATAAGTCACTGACATTAAAGTTTTCTATTGTTGTTACGCATTCCCATTTACTTTTTCGAGACAAGCCACACGCTGATATCGACTTAAATATCGTTTATGCTATTACACCGCTCACATAATTAAAACAATCTGCCCTTGCATCCAAACGGAGTTGAATATGGAACGAGCCGTTTTTATGTACTTAATTAGGTACCTAATTAAACATAGGTAATTTACACGCTTGACATCACATCACAATGGAATATGGTAGGTCTCACTCTCTCACTTAAGCATTACTCAATGCTTGTAAGCATAAACCTAAAGAGAAAGAGATGTTCAAGCACCCCATTAATAAAGTTGATCGACATTTACAGTTGTTAATTGTTAACAGACAAGCGTACATATTGCTTTTTACACGTTAAGCCACGGAAGACTGGTCGTAGTCTCGTAGTCCACGACGGGAGGCCGTCAACGATTATTGCCGTTAAATCAACAAATCTTATAATAATTACGTTCAGACATATTATAATACGAATTGTGACTCGAAATGTAGCACCTAAGTGTTAATGCAGTTTGGTGTTTTACTAAATTTTAATGAATTATTTACTTAGTAACTGTACAGTCTGGTTTGTATGTACAATTTAGCTTGACATAACAGTTAAAAATAACGCAAATAGATGCGTTCCGCGTACACAAGCTCTATAGTTGGCAGTTACAACATCAAGAATTTACATTCATAATTAATTTTTAGTAATTGTAAAAAAATTGGAAAAAACTCTCCTTTCGGGATAGAGTCACTGCAAAAACTGCATCACATTCACGTAAACCACATTCTGTAGAATGTGATCACATTTAAAGCTTATGTATAAAAAGATATATGATTAATAATAATATTATTTATTATCCCCAAAAAATAACGTTAGTTATTATGTATGTACCAAGACTTACAACAACTATAATTGTAGCTTAGTAATGATAAGCACATTTATAACATACCTATGTGGCGAAGTTTTATACCTTTTTTTACCACAAAAATATTGAATTGTTTCAACAGTCCAAAACGTTAATGACTGGTACATTTACACACTAAATATTCTATAGTTAAATTAAATCATATTGGAAGAGTCGCTCATAGGTTTTTTAGCATTTTCATATGCCATTAGCGAGAGAATTTTTGGTTGCTTTATACAAAACATTATGTGAATAATATTTTGCACAGTTGCAAATTATCCAAAATCTTAGCCATTAGGTAAATTGATAATTATTTCGCGTGTATATACAACAATCAACATTCATTAACACAAAACACAAGTGATACGTATAGCTGCAATAGAAATATCACAACAGATAACAATCAGCATCATTGAAACATATCAGAGCAGATTCGACGGTGTTACTAATATTTGCATAATGTAATGTAATTTTACAATGAGACAATAAAGTCGTGTGCACATTTTGTTTTTTACGATAACTTTGCTCTGATATATTTGATGCTGACTGCACATAATAAGCCCACTCTGAAGTCGAATAAACGTTACGATAGCCGTCTTGTTTGTTGTGCATCGACGTTTCTTCAGGCGAAACGATTGAGTATGTCAGTGGTCATGCCGCGGAGGAAGTCGAATACTTCGCCATTGTCGTTTTCAGTTTCATCCAGTAACTGTGTCGTCTGAATCTGAAAAAAAAAAACGAAGTTATCATGAAACTACTGTGAGACTCACTTGTAATGAAAAATACGGATCACTCACGTGACTCACGTGGAGTCGAAAGGGTGGCGCGCAGTTAGCGATTAGCAGCAGCCGCCGCAGCTCTTTGCTGATGAGCTACGGACTATTGCAAAATATGTCGAGCTAAACTCGATGTAAGACCGTTATCCGCTTTTTTCACTATGAAAAAATTACCCTTCGTGAAAGTTTTTCAAATAGATATCTGACAAGAAAAACCGCAACCTTTACGGTATTGTATGTTCTGTGAATTTATAAAATGTATCAGCATTAAGATGAGGTGCATGCTGTAAATAACTGCAATCATTATCCAATTTCGTTTCTCATAAGGTTAAAGGTTTAATCCCAGAAAGTCCGCAATTATTTGCATTACATTACACGAACAGAATGACTGTTACTTAGTCACGCAAAAATATAATGGGCAGAGCCGGAGACTTTCACAAGTCGCCAGCGATCCTAGACAAATTAAATCATTACATTGCATTAAATTTCAATCGTAATTTAGGCCACTTCCTTTGAATAAAAGTCGGCTTCCGATAGAAGCGTCTACCTTCCCATAGACAACGGGACGAGAAATTATCTTTTTCATCAGATAAGGTTCACATTAAATCTTATAACATACCTAAAATATAACAAAAATGAAAACAGATGTTGATAAAAAGAAACAGGTACGGAAAAAGTTATGAAAATTTACGAACAAACAGGGTTTATTGACAGACGCACTTTTCTCTCTTTTAAAAATGCATCGAAATATGAACACATGCTAATGCTAAGTCGATTAACATTCCTTATGTTTATGTGTCATAAAAGGTAGGGCGATGGTGTAATGGCGCTAATAAACAATAAGCTTCATTAACCAGCTATTATTTCCACGGGGAAAATGAACGAGCCGAGTGCTGTATAAACAAAGGGGTAATTCAACTCGCCGGCTCCGGCTTGACATACGTACTTACACGGAAGACACTTACTAAAAGCCTCAGGTATTCAACGGGAGTCTAGTTTATCGCTGAAACCGAACATTAGTTCCCTTCTGGGACGTGTTGCTGTTGAGCTGTGCTATACCTTTACGGCGCATATTAATGCCTGAATTAGAATAAGATATGGACGAGCAATAAAATCCGAGCAACGCAATATAAATATTTATTAAAATATACTCCGATCTCAGCAGCCACGTTAATTAAGATCTTGCTGCAGGTTGCAGGCTCACACTAAAGTTAATAGGTTAAGTGCGGATACCCGTTATTTTATTGAATAGTAGCCATTATTTGTATACATCGGTAGTATTTCAAATCGAATCGGAATCCAGTATTTATGTACACCTTGTTAGCCGATTATCGATAGACGCCCGCGGCCGATAGCGAAGCTCGACGCTAACACAATAACATCGAGTTTTGTGCGCGCGATGCGGGATTATTACAAATTATGATACATCCACCGATCATATACACTGCATACTAAAGTTTTATTGATAATTCATATTGAATAGCGGGCCTTACAGTTAGGTACATATCCGTGAAAGCAAAAGTGTAAACTCATGCCCGGTCGATGGACAAGAAGTTAAAATGTTTTTGTAACTCTGAAAACTAGGTTTTTAGTAATATGTATTGAACACAATACAATTGACTTCGTAATAATCTCTTAATAGAAGTGTCTATTAACGATAATAACCTCGAATTATATATGATATGAAAGCATATAAATGCCCGAAGATAATTCAATCACAATGATTAGGTACACCTGCACGCACCGTTCTTATTATAAAGAAATTTAAAACGCAAAAAAAGTCGGCACACATTTAAAACAAGAGACTGGTAACGCAAAAAAATTAATGAATGGGACCGGGCAATGAGTGTATTCCGTGCTCATTGTTGCCGATTTCTGAGCGCGATTTGCTAATAGCAGCTATTAGTGGGCCGGCCGGGTGCGTCGCGTGCACTGTCACTACCGGCCTTACCGTCCACAAAAAACATAATTATTCCTAGAACGGTAATACTGAATCCTCCGTGTGGAGATCGGGTAACGGTATCGGTGCGAATGTCATGCCGCGATATTCGGCTGCGACCACCTTCCCACCGGTAGCGGAATTGTCCAACTGTAAAGACGCCTCGATATGTAATTAGGCGTGATTAGTAATTATCGCGAGTAATTACGCACCATGTAAAGCGTCAGTAGGTGAGGCGGGGTCCTGTTATAATGGAAGAACAAAAGTGTGACAGTTCTGGTGTTTCATGGTACGATTAAGATCTGCGATTTCCGGGCAAAGCGGGAGTGCGGTCATTAGGTGCCGAATCTCGGGTCGGCCGCTTACCGCCGCAACGGTACCGGCGCACCGCGCGCGCGACACCTCGCGGCCCGCCGCGCAATCACAGTGCCGCCGCATTATTCAGTATTTGGAGACAATTTCCGAATTAAGCGCGATGATCGAGAGTTTACGCGATGGCACTTACCGTTTTACGAAAGCGCTTGGGACTAATGGCCGAAGCACCGGACGCAGTTTACGGAAGGAGATTATGTATTTTGTCTAAATTTGTGAGAACAAACCCTGTCATTTTGTTTCAATTGACCCTAAATAAAGTATCATTTTATAATGAAACGCGCCAGGTTAAAAAACGACCAGTCGTTTCGTTTTATGAATTGTGTCATTTCTTTTCAATCTTTATTAAACTTGTTTAGAACGTTCTTAACTGAAGCAGATGCGGTAAAAACTGATTGTTAGGCTTGACACTTCCTTGTTAGAGTTTTGAGAGCGCCGCATACTTACCTTATTACGTGCAAGGTGCGGCTTTGAAAATTCAATATTGCAGACGACAAGAAAAAACCATTAAACTCAGCAATCAATAAACGTTCCCTACAGGAAACGAAAGTGGCCCGGTTGTTTTAGAAAAATAAAAGCAAGACTCGGGTCACGTATCGAATGACGAACTATTAAATTTTCCGCTTCATTTTGCCTCGCGACAGCCAGTACTGCTGGCCAACGGTACCTCCCATAAGACCTTATCGGACCGTTGAATATTTCCAATATACCATTATTTTGGATGATCCTGGATAAAATACGATATAAAAGGGGTAATCTTGAATATTAACAACTCATTACGAAAAGAAGAGCCTTTTAATTCAGAATACCCATAAAAGTTAATTAATGTTACTTGAAGAACCTAATTAAATAAAACGGCACAAGTATAATAAAGGAAAAAAAAAGTTTAATTAAAGTATGAACCTCAATGAAAATCGTTATTTAAAAGGAACTGACCAAAAATCCTATGTAAGAAATTTGTCTGAATAAAGTTTAGTGTGCGCTATAGACTGAAAGCAGCTAATAAGTGTCATCACTCGACACTACATGAAACAATGAAGATGGCAAGCATGGTGCCAATCTTGTTACTACTGGATTCCAATGAATTCAGGTGCCAAACATGGTTGTAACAGAGTCACATCTACTGGTGAAGTATAGTCAAGTAGAAGGTTTCTTACTTTGTTTTATTTGGTGGTCTCAGTTACATTAGCCGGCCGGCGATTCATGTCGCGAGAACAATATGGACCGGCCGTGGCCAGACCATACACACATTTAACAAAAACTTTATGAAAGTCGAAAGTAACGCTTTCACTGGCGGGCGTTATTGTATTGTGGCTCAATTGTAAAAATCGAAATTGGTATAATGAAGTTCTTTACGGTCAATTGTTGAATAATTTGCAAATGGAACAATTCGGTCAGGTGTAAGTAATTACTTATTGGCTCGTAGATCGACGCGGACGCGATTGCTTCTGTGCGAATAAAGCCACAGGTAAATTAACAGTACGGAGTATCTCATTTATATTCAGGGATGCAGTAACTAAGATTGGTTACGCATTAGAAATTGCCATAGTATTCGTTGATTAGTTTCACTATTAATTAGGCAGACCTACTCATAACAATTGCGAACAAATACATAGACTTTGTATTATGCAAATGAAAAAAAGGCTTTCCATGACGATTCGACGCTTTCTTCCTGCATGAAAGGAAGAGAAATCAACATACCTACCTACATGCTTTCGCATTTGTAATAAAATAACACAAGAAATTCCGTTGTCTTTCATTATCATTATTTACATTATTTAGTAATATTTTCCGAGATCATACATTCAAGTACAAAATATTAAGATAATAACTCAAAGTTAGGTAACGATGAAAGCAAAAAGCCGATGATCAAGGTGAGTGGAGGATTATGGTTGACATCCTACAGTAAATTAAAATCGAAGACAGTGAGAAGAAGCAGAGTTGGACTACTCGTACGGTTCATAGAAGATCGTAGCTGACCTAGACAGATATGCCCCAGGCAAGCCATTTCGTCTTGGGCCTGGAATTTGCGACAAAAGAAAGGAAAAAAAAAATGTTATTGGTCGTACTAGTTACCTTCTGAGTGGGTTGTGGCATTGGTTGTAGCGTGTCCCAGGCCTGTCACAAGTCGCCCCAGACGACAGCCCGCTTGCCACGGTCCACGGACGCCAGCAGACCCGCCTGAGGGTGCCATGACACGGCCGTCACCGCCGACCTGTATACAGAAGGCAGTTGAATTGATTACCTAGACCTATAGCGTTCAAGGGTACAAGGGTTCTCAAATGTTCTTAACCCCGATGCAAAATGAGGGATGTTGTAAGTTTGACGTCGATGTCTCTTATTCCTTCTTGCTTTGGTTTGGTTCGGTATGAACGAAATCCATAAGTACTTTGTTAAGATATCGAAGGATAAACTAAAATATCGGGGATTTCCAACCAAGTTAATACATTTTTGAAACAAGCAACTAAATTTTAATCTCGTTTGGTTGAATAGACCCCAAGTTGTGAAAGGTTTCTTTCATAGCGGAATTTAATTGTAATTGTAAAACGAAATGGTTTCCGCAACTCTACTTTCTATATTGCGTCTATTTTGAGCGAGGAGTTTGGCACAATTCATGTCACCCCAGCTCATGGTGGAAGCTCCGTGGCCTTCTAAATAGATGCTTAAGAATAAGGATGTGTATCAAAGAACTAGAACATGTGCAAACGATCAGCAAGTGTTTGAATACATTTTTGGTCACGTCAAATAAGGAGCTACGAAGATTAGGATAGCTCTCAGAGGCTTTGATGTGACAGCGCTGCCTACGGACTGCCGGACGGCTTTCTCCTCGCCTCCCGTTTATTAATATTTACGGCATATCCGAGTCGAATCGCTGCCCTAAGATTAGAATTTATTTTCAATCGTAAAGAACAGCTTTAAAATCTGTGAAAAACTATTAAAATTTACGATACCGAGTTTTATTGCATTTTTGGAGGCATTTTAATTTGAGTAAGATATGGAGCAGTTTATACCAAGGACAAGAACATTAAGGGTTTAGAATAAGAGGAGAGAACTTTAGAACGGTACAGCGCGTTGTGCGGCGCACATTATGAATATTATGTTGGCGCTTAAATCTGTGTCAGTGGCACTTAAAAGATACTCATCGTGAGCTTTATTGATGCGCGGCATTTAATAAGGCCGACAAAAAATTAATACCACTTTTAAAACGTCTAGCGGTGGTTCTCGTTACTGCCTACGAGAGCGGAAGGCATCCAGCGTCCAATGCCGTATTTTAAAACTGGGATTGCTAACTAAAAAAGTATTATACGGGTTCCTGATACCAGGCTCTACTTTGAGAAAGAAAAAAAGGAAAATACATTTTACCGCTCTATTGGCGGCCATGTATATGGCCTTGCAATAAAACTGTAACTTGTTCGCTTGCTTCTATAATTTACGTACTTTATTGCTACCTGTCTTTACGGGCGTATGTATTGTGCTCTTCTCTGAAAATTTTAGTACCCACGTAATATTTGCCTTAGCGAGCAGGATCAACAGCAGTGTCACTTAGCTTTACATTCCAGGTATTACGGCGGCCTTTGCACGCTCGCATGCATGGCATGCTTTACAGGTTCTATTACTATACTTGTTCTAGGATAAACGAGCAATTATTATTCCGCTAAGAATGTTTGAAATAGAACTCTGAAAACACAATGGCTATTAAAACCTATAGTTAAGGAATTCCACCAGACGGATTTATTAGTAGAAAACGTGTCACAACACAATGCGCCTGGTTAGGTTTCAGTTGTATGCAATTGTAACTGTCGATGTATGAGACTAGTAGTGCCAAATCGCCATGTTAAGATGCCCCGAGCGAAAGGCTAGTTTTGAAGTAAATCGGTTTTATTCACCGACGTATCGGATATGGGAGGATTGTGATTCTAGTGCGCCCGTGACTGAGCGAATATAGGCTATGTGCGGGTTGCAATGGCAGACCGCCGCGCTAAAGCCACGCTTAGGAAGACGCGGAGCGTTTACAATACGTTATACGTTAAAATAATTCACTGCATCGCACTTCTTAGGTACTGGATACATTTTATAGAAACCAGACACAAAATATAAAATAAACTTTGTTAGGGTTTATTAATGGAATCAATGTAACAACATTTACTAAGTTTGACATTACACATCATAGTAAAAGGGGACATTATTAACTACGAATATAGCTATAATTCTAGTTTACTAGATTTATTAGAGCGTGAACATATTTGTTGTTGTCTTAACGCCTTGCTTGCCATACTGAACGCGGCAATGCGCGGGCCTTGACAAAACAACGACACTCGAAAGACACTATGTGTGCTCACTTACAATTGAAAAAGGATCATTCAAAACTTACTTAAACACACGACCTGTACATACAGAATTTAGTGAATAGCATCTATACGAGTAGAAGTAAATGTCGATGAAGAAGATTTTAAATTCAAAATCGCTTCCCGCTCTTCTCATGCAAAGGCGCGCATAACTCCGCTGCACTCGCATCCGCGGGGTACCTAACGCTCCCCATAAACAAGAATTAGCGTCGGGTTTGCTCGGCTCGTTTACACATTCCGAACTGGGCGGCGTATAACAAGCCGCCACGAATATCCAAAATGGGTAGCAGGAAGCGTCATAAACATGAAGAGATCTGGCGCCGAGCACGCCGATTGTTCCCTTACATGTAATACTCTTTCAATTTACTGACACTGTATCGGTTTCTTTTCAAAAGTCGCGAGCGCTTCTGTATCTGTTGACCACTTACGTTCTTGTGATTGCAATGAAGCTTTACTACTATGTGAAATGTTACACTACATTGTATTACATTTCTGTCACACATCAGAAATAGACGAAGTTGGGTTGAAAAAAGTAATTGTTAAGGTTCCGCAAAAATATATACTCTACGAACTTTTCAAAAATGTATCCCACGATTTTAGTAATAAAATCAGCGTAACCGGCGTAAGCTGGTGTAAACGTATGGCACATACTTTTGAAATTGTGACTAGATATATTATTATACTTCACTGATATCTAAAGGAATGAAGTTATCAGGATAATTTCATAGTCCATTTATTTGTCCGTCCATTCGTCTGTCTGTCCACCAAGGGTTTTTGCAGCTATTAAAATTTAATAAATACCAATTAGGTATTTGCTGAGTTTTGCAATCCCCTAAAGCCGTAATAAAAAAGGAAATTTCAAAGTCCGCGCGCGCAAACAAAACGTGTAGGGTACATACCGTTGACCTAGAATTATGACATTTAGCATTAAGCAATGTTTAGCACAAGTAAAAGAAAAGTTCTAAAATAGAAATTTTTGTAGACAGTAAATATGTTTGCGTTTACAGAAGTTTGCAGTTGGTTTCATGGGACGGCAAGGCTAAGCTCGTGGCTCAATTCGTTATCCTTGATAATATGATTTAGCTTGAACACCTAATGTAGTCATACCTAGATAAAGGTGCAGAATCCTTGAATCCGTGAGTTCGAATCACGAGTCAAGAGTTATTTTACATTCACCAGCTTACTACTTGATAATTGATAAGGATTGATTCTGCTCGACACTAATATCACATTTGTCAGGTCAACTTCCTTTGCTTCGTATAATTTTGTAATAGATTTCCTCACCTCACCAATAATCCAAGCACTTTTTGCTCCCCAGAGTCAACTTAATTAAGTACATAAACGCGAAGCTTTTATTATTGCAATAATCATAAAATACAAATGACATAATAATCTCATTCCCGTGGCGTCTTGATTCATAGCCGCATTACACGCCTCCTGTTCGAAAACAGGTTACCCAATAAAGCAATTTCGAGAATCCATCCGCGGTCGTTCGCCTTTCCGCAACAAAAAGCATGCACCAAGATTAGACTAGGCTGATGTTCATTACGAAATAATGTTATATCGCTAGTGAATAAATCGTATCAAGTGGGGGTGTTACCGGGTGCGCGCACGCAGGCCGGCGCGCTCGGTGCACAATGGCAGGCCGATATGAGAGCATTCACACATATCAATATCACTGTTGCTTGCGATGCGTTACGGTTGGGAACTCGCATAATGATATCGTCACGCTACGCCATTTGATTGAGGCTTGTGAATACGGCTTAGTCTTATTACAGCAGTAGCTTTGAACAAAGCACTTTTCTGATCAATCAGCGAATTCAGCACCAAGTAAAAACCGCCTGTGAACTGAAGTTATGGCTTTTATGGAGAAACAATGAAGACCTATTCTATGTCCATCAATTCGTTCAAACGTTTAAATAATTATGGTTCTCTCATAAAAGCGCGTCAATAATCTCCTGTACTGCTCTACCATAACATGGCGTAATTAATTAGACTCGTCGGCTGTTACCCGTGTTAAAGCATAGAGTTATATTTTTAACCGCGCAGTTTTCCCACGGCTACAATTAGATTTGAAGTGATGGTTATCAAAGATGCGGTAACATGCAATAAATCTTGATATTTCCGAGTTGGTACAATAGGTCAGCGTCATAGCGTCGCACATGTTCCTGTTAATTTTGCGTGCATAAAGCAAGGCCGCATGCTGCGCGCGGACAGCGCCGGCCGGCCGCGCGGCGCCGCCTCGCCGCTCCACTACGCCCATAACCACCATAGTCTACATTTCCTTGTGTAGATGCAACAATCCGTTAGATGATTTTTAATGCTGTCAACCAGGGCTACATTATAAACAAAAATCACGTTAGAAATAGCATTTTATGCAAAAATAAACCATCTCGCCCACAAAATGGCATTTTTATTGACCTACATAGCACGAAAAGCTGGTTAAAATTACTCGTTTGTTATACTGACACATAATTTCGCATGCGAAGAGCTTTAATTTAAAATCTGTGAATCATTGTGAACTTACGTTTATGGAAAAGAAGGCCAAACTGGTAAAATTTGTCTGTGCTCCTTTGAGAATGGTGAGTCACAATATAAGTCACACCTTGTTTCCGAAATAATAAAATATTATGGACAATGACTATCCTGACGGTATACAGAAATTTCCCGTATTTTAGCGATTGTTCCAGACGATTCTAACTTTACACAATAGGTATATCTACTATATAAACCCTAATGATAATCCTAGATAACATTCCGGAATTCTGTGCTACCGTCCGGACCAGGTGAGCAGATCGATATTAGTGAGCAAACATAAACGCGCCGCACCACAGCTTCACAGTACCAGCACTACCAGCCAACAGAGCAAAAGCAACAATATCTTTATTACTCATCTCAGTTTACGTTGATGTTGTTCTGCTAAATTGATTTTAACCGATGAAGATAAAACTAGTGTTTATGTCGCAACGGTACACACGACCGCAAATGGGAGTAAACCGTAGTAATGTTTGTTTCAATATTGAATTAGCCCCGACGGTGTTGGTAATAAAATGAGCACGCAACTTTGCATATTTGAGCTAACATTAAAATTCGAGGACAAGAATAACTGAGCAAAGATACGCCGAGGAATGTTTCCGTGTTTCTTTTGTCCTTGTGGGAGTGAGATTATTTATTCTATTGTGCAGTGAGCGCGCGAATTAGGGCCGATTGCATCTCGCATGCAGCTGGGGACGTCACGAGTCATGCGGACAGAGTGTTGTATTTACGCAGGTTTGCTGAAGAATGGCGTCCACAGGCGCGCGTAGGGCGGGCCCGACCCAGACAAAGCCTCCGCCGGCGCGCGCGCGCTGTGGGCATTATACGACCCGTTAACATTATGCAACACGAGCTCACTGCCTATAGTGCCTATCCAGATCCAAGTCCTACACTTGTCATACTCATAATCGAGAGAAGTGCCCTATGGCAGGATATAAGCTCCTGATTACCTATGTCTTGCACTCAATCTACTACGGAGGTACCCAAACGGCTAAATTATCCTGCTCCTGATGTTTGCACCTATCAAGTCATTGCATTCTGACTGGCTATTTGGTGCAAATAGTTATGATTATGACGATTTTTTTAAATGAACCAAGCTGAAAGTTGCTACGTCGTTGCTTTTTCAGTTACCAACCTGAATCGTGTTACAAATTGCAATACATGTCTACGTGGGGAAGGTTGAGGATTGAGGACTGTATTTTTTTTATCGTAGCTTTATACGGTAAATGACAAGTAGAATCTTATTAATTCACATGTAGACGAGATATTAACATCAGGCCACAGCGCTCGACGTTAGCACCAAGCAAATATTCAGTGTACGGTATGGGAAAGAGAAATTTGCAACGGTGAGACAGACCGAGCCAATGTTGACCTCACGATTTCAATTGTCCATGCAAAATGTTACGGGGAAACTAAACGATGTCACGAGCAAGGCAATTCTAGTTTTATATTCAAGGTCAAAAATGTATTCGTTGAAGTTTATTACAGTAGGGGTCAGGTCGGGAGCGGGCGGGCTACTAAGAACGGTCGCGAGCAGCGCCTGAGCAAATGATACACGGCCGAGTGCCGGCTCATTTGTCGGCCTTTTTATTTGTACGGGAATAACATTGGGAATAATGACGCGTATTATTTACGCATTGTGTTTGAAAGGTATTTACTTTTCTCGAGTGAGCACCGACCACTTCAAAATAGAAGAATTTAAAAACATGAACTCTGGCAACCTGTTTGTTGTCACAGATCCCAAGAATTTACCACAGCAGGTACTATAGTCTCTATGAAAAATTACATTGAAGAAGTCAGCAAGCTCTCAGATATAGACGGTAGTTGCAGAGCAAAGACATTTCCTAGCGTAATTAAAATGACCTTTCAATGAGCTAGAGTACTAAAATTTACCACTAAATGATACTAATTCTGATTACCTAGTCTAGTAGTCTACTTTTTGAATTTGCGATAACTCAAGATATAGAATTAAATTTGCACAAATTTGCTAGCAGACCTCTAAACGCAGTCAAAACAAAAAAAATAACTTCACTAGCACTGTTCAGTGCACTCAGGATGTATGCTCAGAAGTTTCTATCGGATACTGTTTTTCTTGCTTCCCTCCTTTAATTTGTAGGCACAATACACTGCAGTAGCCCCGTGTTGTTTGACGTCGCGTGAGCCCCAATCTACAGGCAACCAGATTAAGTTGGCCTGTTGGTCTGCTGCACCTTAATACAATGTACAGCTTGTGCAAAACTAGTTGGCTGCAAGCACTAGATCACGTCGGCGCCTAACGCAACTGCACTTCAATGCAGGAATTTAATAAATTGCTGCTAACTACGTAACATTTTAATATTTATTTCTTGTAAAACTACCGCGTGGGAGATATCAAAGTGATTAATTTGCAGTGGTGTTAGAGATGCTATAGCTGTTGGGAGCCTTGTGGCGTGAGACGACTACTTCTTAGTTTTTAATTAAACATCATCGAAGAGGTTGAGGATCAAGAGGTCAAAACGGCACATCTTAGCCGGCCATCACGAAATCAAAGACGTCATCCGAAGTATGTAGTAATAGTGCAGTAGTAGGCTTGCATGTTTGCATTACTTTTCATCTGGGAACTTACATACGGTAGTTTATATCCTAAGACCGCTAAGCAATAGAGACTCGAAATATTTTAGGCATGTATAAGAAACTGCTACTCCCGGTGACTAGTGACATTAGTTTAGTTCATTCATTCTGTGTCAGCTCTGGTGAATTGACCTGTACCATCGCGAACAGGGATTGTTGAGCCACTTACCTATGTTTGTAAATTGGTCGTGTAGTGTAGTATAGTACTAATCTAATAGCTGACATCTAGTCGGTCACATCGGTCATTGATTACACGTCTAAATTGTGAACAGTGGCAAGTGGCTCAACAATCCCGGTTCATGACTATACCTCTATCGATCTAGAGTTGTCCTCAATTTTACTGAGCTATTTAGCTTTACTCACTCGACCAAGAAGGACATAAGGAATTCACAAGTCGTCCCTACAAACACATTGAATGATAGAAACGGGCGCAACTGTGGTACTGATAGGAATTTAAGTAATCCCAATACTGTTACAACAGGAAGATTTACATTTAAATCGAGGAATCCGATGGTTTATTAATAAGGTCATAATTAAAGCGGCTGCATAGTTGGAAGAATAAATTTAAATGTGAATCTATGACAGCTGTTCAGCATTGTGATATTGTAAGGTGAACGTGGGTTGCCTGTTGATGATTCCTAACCATACCTCATCGTGGGCTGGGTGCAGTTAAGTTCGTAGGTTAAATAGCGTACACAAAGCGACCTCTAGCTGGTGATTCGTGAGTGACAATCTTCTCTTATAGAAACGGTAGGCATAGATCACAAATAGCTATGTAAAGAACCGTCGAAACTTTAAAATGGTAGTGATAATCCATTACAAAGCGTACAGTGATCTCTCCATCTAAGACATCGCTATCACTCACCATGGACTACATGGGACTGAAGTGAAACGCAAATCGATGTGCAATTAACAAAAACTTTAATAAGCACGGTGAAAGGCTGATCTCTTCAATAATTGATCGCTTCTCACCGCGAACGTGTGAAGGTTACATTAAATGGCGGTGCGTGAACTAGGCACTACTTGGATGCTATCCAAATCTTCGGCACATATTTTAAGACCAGTTCACTACAGCACCTATGTTCTTGCTCAGCGGTTACCATTGAGTACTTATTCACTAGTAGTATCACTGGTTATGAAAATTTGGAGCATTTAGTGACCGTGAAAGTAGCATTGTGACTTTTAGTAAGTGTATTCAATTCTTAGTTTCTTAGAGGCTTTGGAATTAATTAAGTGATTTAAATTACTACAAACTAACACAGAATTAAGTAAGTGATGTTGGTTGGGTGTCTGATAAACCCTGTCAAGTAATAAAAAGTAATAAAAATGACTAAGTCAACAAGAAATATGAGATCAAAATTTAAGATAGTCACGTTTATAATATTAAATCTAATTTTTACACAAATTAGGTAACGCATAAAGTTATTCCGGAAATCCTAAGATCAGATGTTGGCGTATCTATCAAAAGATATGAAACTTGTATATGCCGTTTTAATATGGAAAAACACTTATAATTATAAGACAAGTTCCATATCCTTTGATAAACGCTGCCAGATAAACTTCCTTTTCAATTAAACAAGAAAGGCGATCGCGTTAATTTATGGGTCACGTGATGACAAACGGACGCAGCAGCCCAGATCGGAGAGATTGCAGACTTACGTGTGATCCTTAAGAGTAGCTTCCAGTTTTCCCGTGTGCGTGTTCCAGACGTAGGCAGCGCCGTCGGCCGCGCCCACCGCCAGCAGTCGGCCGCCCGGCCCGAACGCTGCCCGCGACCAGTCGCACCCCACCTTGAATGCTTCGTGGCTGCAACACAAATATTGCATTCAGCGCTACAAAAACGAAGTGACTTTCTTGGAGTGTTATTTATCCTAGTGATTGATTAGACGGTAGATAATATAACTTGTTTTTAACTTAATTGGAGTTTCTGAGGTCCTTTTATGTTGTGTATTTTAGATAGTTCACGTAGTCTAGGGATTATTCGACACTTAAGCCATTATTGTTTCTTCCTATTCGCTATTCTGCACATTTTTCAAAGACAGATGTGGACAATATTGTGAAGAATTGCGAATATGAAGAAACAAAAATAGCATAAGTCTAGTTACGATAACTCCATACCGTATGACATTCTACATGTAAAGATGAAATAAATAGTCCTATCTTAGCACAAGACATATTTACAAAATTATAGGTAATAATTTTAAACAAAAAAAAACCTACTTCAAATCTATACTAATATAATAAAGCTGAAGAGTTTGTTTGTTTGTTTGAACGCGCT
>BHDV01039874.1:0-24068 GCA_005406045.1 Adoxophyes honmai | reverse complement strand
CGTTCAAACAAACAAACAAACTCTTCAGCTTTATTATATTAGTATAGATTTGAAGTCGGTTTTTTTTTGTTTAAAATTATATCATTGGTAGATCAAAGTTTCCCGCGCCACAAAAGTGGTTTATTACGCAGGTATATCGTGGGGCATTCTTTGTTTGGTAATACTGTAGTTAAGATGACGATGTCGTCTGACAGAAGGAGAGCTATTTTTTAAGTTTATCGTACTCTGCTTACCTGAAGGACCGGACTATTGTGTTCATCCGCAGGTCGATCAGTTGTATGGTGTCATCGCGCACGCAAGCCAGTAAGTAATTGCTGTCTGCAACAAAGTCTTAAGTCATCGACGCGAAATGTACAGGCATCTTCTGGGAACCGGCTAAATGTATGTAAGCATGAAGAATGTGCACTTCTTTCAAATCGAATCCAAGGCTTATATAAATCAAGCTTAATTTATGGTTACTTGAGATTTGAATTAAGACTATATTTTTCTTGGAGGCCGTTTTTTATAAAAATAAGAATAGCCGATGATAGGTACCAATCCTGTTGGAAGAAAAAGAAGAAAAGGCTAGAAAATATTTTTAGAAATGGCAATTGATCTGAGTAGGACAATATCTCATGAATACCGACGAATAAGTCATAAAACGTAATGGTTCCTTTCTAATCCCTAAGCTCCTAACTCATAAATACCAGGTATTTAGTCCGTGATACACGGCTACGGGGCTGCTTTCTCGATAACGACAACGTGAGAAAAGGCAATTGAGTGTCCCATTAGTCCCAGGGGTCAATAGTACCCCGACTCGGCAGAATTAACATCTATACGTAGACACAGTTTTTGAGACGCGGAAGTAAAACTTCATACTTTAATTATACAAATAGCTTGTATGATTTATGTTTAAGAAGTTTGATTTTAGATAACATCACAAAGCTAATGTTTGTTGAGGAAATTAACAAATTACGAACAATTTTACGTACGCTATTCGGAATGATTCACAACTGTATCGTAACCGACGTGTCCGTTACCGTTACACTTTGATTAATGGTTTAACTAAGGTACTGTCGGAAAATTAGTTGATTATGAAAAGTACAGTGGGTAGATTTATGGGGGTTTCAAGTGGCATTTACTTCTACTGATAATATGTTGGCCGAGGCCCTGAACTGATGTAAAGGTTGGAGCTCCGAGGAACTGTTAATTAAGTTTATGATCGAATGCAATATATTTCCCTAGTCTCACTCTATTCTTGCGTGCCTTTGGTGCACGACAGTTTGCGAGTAATGACGTGTCCGGTGAGTCATCAGCGTGATGAAGCTTTAGTTCTAATGGCTCATGTTGATCACAGGTGATGGAATTATTAGCGACAAGTTGCATGACAGAGCTCAGCAGGATTTAACTGAGTTTTTGAGTTTCTGCTCTTAAGAAATAAGTGTCACTTAGTTTTGTTATAAGATTTATATGGGCAGTGTGGATAGGTGTGTCGGAAAGGATTCCCCGTACAGTGACGTTCTGTGACCAAATTTGGAAAAAGGACAAGTCTCTAGAACATCCGAAACTGACGAGCTTGTATGAAGAGATCAATGAATGTAGACGAAGCAAAAGGTACGTCAGGATCGTAGCAAGCGGAACAAAGTAGTCTGCCTACCCCTGTGAGAAAGAGGCATGACGGTATGTACGTACTCAACAATGAAAGCATAGATCAATTAAAATGCTTATGTTCTAATTCTTCGCGTCTCTGGAATCTAACTAAGTATAGATTACTCTTGAGATATTAATCTATGAGTCAACAACAAGCTATTATTTGCTCAACGTGATAACACTTAACCTAAAATCCTTAAACGACGCAGTCCTAAAATTAAATTAATCGAAAACGTTGAACCTTTCATTAGTCGCCCATCATTACGAGGGATAATTGGATGTCGTAAGGTCAAGCTGCGCCGTTTGTGCAGCACAGCAGATGTAATCACTATCCAGTTAGTTTTGGCGTGTTTTGTGCGACGAAACGGTGAAACCGTGGAGGCTGCACCGCGGTAGCGGCGTCCCGATGGGTCCACGATACCGCCGATGTATCTGGTCCAACCGTGACGAGTAACTGTGATCCGTCTCCCTATTCATTTGTCCGTCGGCCGAGCTCGCCGGCGACGAAATCGACGTGATTTAATCAGTTCGCAGTGAGTCCCGCCACTCCGTTTGATTGAAGGTATCAATCTCAACTTTCGTGCGCCGTTACTGACAAAAAGGGACTGATCGGACGCATAACGCTTAACGGCAACTTGCACCGCGCTGCGCTCACGTCACGTCCCGCGCTGACACGCATACCGACTCTTGTACCCGTGCATTCAATTAGCCACAAATGATTCGACTCTATTGAAATTAACTGGCCGTTTATGGTATGTAACTGTTTTACAGTGATATATTACACCTGTCATTAGCACAAAAACAAGTATAGCTATTAATTCGGCGGAATCCCTTAGGCGTTTATGTTTACTAACTATAAAATTTGGCTCACTTCGCATTGGTTTCTGATTGGTAATTTAGAAGTCGATAACTTAGGTTAAGTAAGTCCTATAAATTTACCTCGGCTAAGGTCGAGGGAGGTAACTTTTCCCTGGAGTAGTATGTGGTTGGAGGACATTTCAGTGCGTATGTCCCAGAAACGTATCCTCTTGTCGTAGTGGCCGGAGATGATGGTCGAGCCAGCGCCGTCTGACGTCACAAGGTCATTGCACGACGACCCAGCAAATTTTGTTTCCGTGCCTGCAAGTCAATAAAATATATTGCGCTACAAAGAAATAATACTCCCTCCGTTACACAAGTATTTTTTGTCTCGTATCAATCATGTTTATCCGTTGTGGGATAAAAAATCTTAATCCTATTTCAATAACTAAAACTATTTTATTGAGTTGACGGAACCGGTTTAATTGGAAACCAATCGTTCAAAAAAAGCTAAACAGATATAGACGAGAAGCAAAAAATATTCAAACACACCGTCGATTATTAGATGGCAGTGCTGTAAAATAATAAGAAGTCGATTTGCTGTGTACAAATTTAAAAAAATGGATCTACGATTTGGCAACACGGATAAACAATTCAATCTATGTAATAATACAATTATTTGTGGATCTTATTACAAGTATCATTAAAGATGAATAAAGGCATAAAATGTATACCGTCATTTTTATTTTTGTTTACTCTGACGCAGAAAGTGCCCCTAATTGGTCACAATAAAATAAATGGTTTCAGAAAAGTACATTAGTAGCCAACGATATTTACACCTTCATTACGAGCACACTTAAAATGGCTAATCGGATTCTTGGTTTTATTGCTCGAAATTCGACAAAAGACAGACTAATAATTATTAGGACTTAGCCAGGGGGCGAACTAAGACAAGTCAACTTCAAATAATTTACTTCCGAAAGTGTTCCAATCGGCACGCACCCAACGTGATCGTCGACTGTCTTTCTGAATTCTGAAGGTAATAAATGACCCGGAAATTGGGGTAAAAAGAGTGTAGAAATTTGAAACAAATTTTAGTGGTGTGAAATTATCTTTGCATCTAGACAGTTGGCCCCCACACGAAACTACGCAAAGCACGTCCTGGTCGCGAGCGAGCATTTTTCGCGAAATATGCGCGCGATGCGGCGCACACGACCTGTAAATATTACACTAACGAGGATTGACGTTCCAATTTGCGACTTTTGAATTCTCTTCTCTGGCGTTTTTTTTTTTATAAATTGAAAGCTACATCAAAATGATTTACCATCGACAATACCGCTTTCAAGGGTTCGATATTGTTGCTTTTCCACCGATAATCTAGATTTCCAGACATCAGCATTGATTCCTTTATGCATAGGAATAAAAAAATAAACCCTAATTTCTTTTAATTATTTATTTATTTTTGACTTTTTTCTTCTCTCTGCTTTGGCAGCCACTGCTTGTAATTATTCCTGTTTTTTCATAATCTTCTTTATTTTAGTACCCCATTTATTAGAATAAAAAAAAGGACTTGAGACATGGCGACAAAAATTTAATCGCATCTTCAAGATGAATCCAGTGTCGTATCATAATATGAAAATAGGTTCAATCACTGCGTAGTTACGAGAGAACATTGAATAGGAATAGCGCATATCCCTCCCTCATTGCAGACGGGTAAAAAGGATCATGAGTGAGGCATTCTGCACATAACTTAGAATACGAGGTGTGAGTTCATGGCTGAGCCTACTGCCTGGTTTCCATCAATATTTTACTAACACTGTTTACTCCTGAGGTCCCATATCTTGAGCGTGCGGTCGTGGCTGCCGGTGATGACCGTGGGTTCACCGAGGAATTTCGCCGCCAGCACCTTCGCGCTGTGGCCTGTCAGCGTGTGCTGTGAACAAACATGCAAGAGTTAGACGTGCCTAAATTGTCACTAATAGGAGGTACCTTTTGCAGCACGTCCACTCCGAAGAAGGTACGTTCCGCCGGCGAAGCCTCGTGAAAGGTCTTCGGCAAGCAGGTAATGGTAGAAAGAGATAGCTATTTTTACGCCTAAACATATTCGGGAGTGGACCTTTTGACGAAGTACTATCACGAACAGCGATTGTTGAGCCACTTACCTATGTTTGTAACTTGGTCGTGTAATACTAATTAAATAGCTGACATCTAGTGTGTCACATCGGTTATTGATTACACGTCTAAATTGTGAACAGTGGCAAGTGGCTCAACAATCCCTGTTCGTGACTGTACTTCGTCAAAAGGTCCACTCCCGAATATGTTTAGGCGTAAAAATAGCTATCTTGTAACCTTTTCTGTACCTTGTGTAGATTTTGATTTATTTACACATGTACAGTCAGACAAAACTCGTGTGTGGCCTACCACTCTAAATTGATTGCATGTCCTAAGACAATACTAATGCTAACAGACGTGCTTTGTGCGCCTTATTTCGTATAATTTAGAATATTACAACCGATACCGTCACGACAACGCACCGCGTCGCACATTTCCGCTGTCAGTGTGTTTGGAGCTTTAGATGATGACAGAAAAAACACTTTTTTTTATCAGCTCTAAAACTCTAACACTTTCTACAACTGTTATACTTGAATAATAAAGTTGAGAGTATAATGTGCTAGTTAACGTCGGGTTAATAATCTGCAATCAGTGGGTAAATACGCTTAGATTTACATTTCGCAGTAAAAGTGTCAATGTCAGTCAAGAGTGTGGAAGATCGACATAATGATCATGATTACTGATGTGTCTCACAGGATGTTGGCTCTACCAACCAGTAGCTCATTATGTATGGCTACACAACTTGCTACAGACACAGCAGGTCAACTTCTGTATCGGTGTAAAGGATGAGCTACCATAAAGATCGGCGAGTTACGCTCGACACTCACCGTTACGCAGTTGTGAATCGTAAAGGAATAAAAATGATACCGATTTTATTGTACGTTACGGTATGATAAACGTGAGAGGATGTTTTCATAAATTTGCCTACGTCTTGTTTGTATAGCAGCCAATTAGACGCAGTGAATTGCCTTCTGTTAGTTGTGGCCGTTTATGTCCGGCCAGAGAGCTCCCGGGGCTACGACGGACGATTATTGTCCTCTGTTTACTGGCTCGTTATCTTCACGCCGGCTAACTTACGGAGTGCCGGCGGCTCCGTGGGGTGTCGGTTTTCAATCGTTTCAAGCCGTCGCGGCGGCACGGGTTACGCCGAATCGAATGGAACGCCGCGTGGCGCCTATTTGCATCTTAATCGGCGGTTAATTAGCGCTACTTAAGGCTGTTTAGTGGAGAGCTCGAATTGATGACGCCTCTCACTGGCTAATGGACACGTTCAGTTGCTCTGGTGAAATGCCTCACGATTAGTTAAAATATCTTGCAACGACTAAAGCGCGTGGTTCGCGCTCCTAGTCCTTATCCTTACTAATTAATAATTAATAGGTTTGTTTGTTTCTTTGTTCCGCTTTCACGCCGTAACTACTGAACCGATTGCTTTGAAATTTTGCAGACGTAAAGTTAGAAGTCTGGATTAAATAATAGGGTACAGAAAGTCGGGTATTTCATTTGTACATAATTTTGTATTTTGTGTTTTTCCTTTTGTACAATAAAGTGTTTACTTACTTACTGACTTTTTATCCCGGAAAAAATTGATATCTATTCCCAAGGGAAAACAAAAACATAGTTTGCTTGATGGATGGATTGGAGATGGCGGTGTGTATAAATAATATAGTGTACCATTCAGTTTTGGTTTAACAACTAATGGTATGTAGCGTTACATCGCGCTTCTTAGATTTTTCCGTGGAAATGAGAAATTTTCTTATAGTTGTGCTTTATACCGCAATATAACCGAATTCCACGCGGGCGAAGCCGCGGGCGGAAAGCTATATTTAATAAATTGGACTAATACTAGATAGGGGAGACAGGTGCAGTATGAATTAAACTAAAAAATAGTTTTGTAATTGCTGACTCAGCTTAGTGTTGGACGCTTTTTCAGGCACACGCCATGCACGGCGAGCTAGCATAATATAGTTACTAACACAACAATAACAACATGGTGGCAGATTTACAGCGCGACAGTTTATACTGGATGACAGCTGTGTGGTTAAACATTCTCGACACGGTTAAAATGTCTCCATAACTCTGTGATAATGCGCGAGCGGGCGGTTGACCCGCTCTCGCCGCTCTTAATTGCAGACAAAACACTCCGTTATCGGGCAGCGTGGCCGGCCAGTTTCATTCCACTTATGTGGAGTAAATACACATAAACAAAGGGAGGCGGAACAGCACTATGCACTCCGGGATTGCCCCAACGCACGCGCATATATTTCAGGGGCAGCATAAGTTTTCCCGCCCGCCTACGACTACGCTGCAAAGGCTGTCCGGCCTGTTGCTACTTACAAAGCTTCGGATTAGCATGTTGTCATTATACAAGTAGCGACTTGCTTTTTGACTTATTCTTTAAAATTAATAAGAGTAAATAAATACTTGAGAAAAATTATGTCTCAATTGATTGGCGTTTTCCTCAATCCCAGTTTATTATGGTGTTAGTATCTAGTCCCGTGTATTTAGATTGCTAGATATAAGGCAGGTTTGACATCCTAATGACCACTTAATGACTAAAGACCATCTAGAGATGTTACTGATTAACCCCCGACTGATTTATGTTGGCGTTGGACTCAGGATATGGTCCAGGTGTAAATAGTAGGTAAGCAGTCCAGGAAATTAGAGGCAAGGATAAAACATACACATACTCATGACACCTTAATAGCTGCACTAGCTGCCTGAGAAAAGCCAAGCTAGAGAAGTGTCCGAACTTGTCGAAAGTTAACATGTCAGAAATAAAAGTAGAGACAGCGACGCAAATGTATAAAACAGGTTCACTCAGTAACACAGGGGCAATCTACTTAGCAATAGCAAATACTCCATTTATCTCACACGAATCTTTTAGCCAGCAGAGCGTCGAAGACGCGAATGCAGGATAAATATAGGGTTACCATTTGAATATATTTATAACGTCCATAGCTCAAGTAAACGTACTATCGTCTCGTCCCTATTTACTCTGGCTATTGCGGCGTTTATGTTTAGGATTGGCCGCCTACGTGGCGTCACCTATCTGTGACCCGTGAGTGAGGGCTGAGTTTCGCGAGGCAAGGCGATAATCTTGAGTGCAGTTAGACAACAGTTTAAATCAAAATAACCTAAATTACTCTGGTCTTTACAAATGTAACAAGCAAAACGAATGAGGCAATTTGCGGATTTATGGTAGCCCTGTATGCAGTTGGTCGCTTCCTCGCGGAGTAACGGCATTTCCCGGCTCCCATTGGCTACCGTTGTGGCCGAATTCGTTCCCGCGAGTGTGTTCGGCGAGGGGGAATTAATTAAACTTAATTCGCGAGGCGCCATTACCGGCAAGCAGAGTTCCCAGAGAGCGCAACGGGACCTTATCGTCGCTTTAAAAATTTATAGTTACGGATAATTAAGTGTACGTATAGTGGCTCGGCTGGTACATCGCGTCACGAACGAATGCAGGTCGGTTATACGAACGCTGTTTCGGGTTATTGCCGCGATAGGCAGGGCACGCTAATTGAGGAGGTTAGGAGATACCATCCGGACAAGACCTGCCGACTCTAACGAGCTAATATAAGTATCGATATCGCTTCCCTACCGGTTTAGCTTGCGATTGTACAAACTCACCCGTAAATCTCTACAGCACAATAAACACGATTCAGAAAAGGAAAAGTATTGTCATCGTACAATACTTCCTTGTTTGGTTTGAGTGTACGAGATCTTTATTCATTGTTTGTTTGTTAACAAAAAGATAATCGACTTTGTTACATTTAGACATCTTAACAAAGCAACATTTGTGATAATTAGGTAAGTTTACAAATTAGAAAATATAACTGACGTTTTATTTTCTACTATTTACTTCAGCATAATACCAAGAATTAATTATGTTACTTTAACATGAAAGCAAAGGAATCTACCGCGGATCCCCGAGCGTGCCAGATACCAGCAAATGTTACTTTGAATGTATAAATTAAGTAAATATCGCACGTGCGGCCGGCTAAATAACTCACTCCTTATAAATCAGTTGATTTGAATTGCGCTCTCTTTAGCGATGCTAACGGTGGCGCACTGAATAACACAACTTATTACTTTGACTACACTACTAGGAGCATTTACAAAGTCGCCAGTTTTAGATAGCACATGCGCGACTTATCAACACAGATTACGATTAATGGTTTAGCGAAACACGAGCTCGTTGATTCAGTGAGGCAGCCAGTGCGCTGTAAAGTTAAATCTCTAGATTGGTAAACATATTTTTTTATGAAATGTTGTAATCCAAACATAAATCGGATTGGATGAGAAAATTTTTGGTTGTAAAAGTCAACCCGAATTAAGGGACAATTTTGTGAAATTCCACACCTTGCTGCACTTAAATAAATAAGTCCCTAATTGCATTTGGCTTAATGGACCTCAATAAAACTTTCTCTTCATTATTGAAGTTGAAATATCAGTTTTAATTAAAATCGGTGGTTTAATTAGTTTGACCACGTTTTGGACATGGACATGTCGCATGTCCTGCGCGACGTTCTTTTCTCAGATGCGATGCATTATCGACTTAAGTTAAAAAAATAAGTTCCTGAAAGGCAGGAAATGAATAATACATTTCAAAGGTAACTCTTGTTACGTGTAGGATATGACAAATACAAATAGAGGTATTTCGAGCACGTAGGTTAGGTATAAATATTGTCTACTATCGCGAAACGTAAATATGGAAACTTAGCAAGTTCGCCATACCAGGCTTTCATTCATGCATACATACTCATGTATTAGATTTATTAAATGCATAATATGTAGATTCGACTTTCACACTCGATTCACAACACTGCAGTTAAATTTTCTAAACAAATACTAGAAAACCAGATTTTCCAAATATCTTACAGAAATAAAGTCAAATAGGGAAGTGCATTTCTGACAGCACATTACAAGTAAAAAGAACAATACATTTTCATTGTCTCATTTACTTATCAGTATTGGAGGATAACCTTCGGTTAATGATTTCACGTGTAAAGTCAATTCATTATTGTTTATACTTGTCTGGTGTAATGCAGTTTAAAGTATTTAGTTAAACCTTTTCTGCAAGGGATTCAAGCACCAAATTCGCGATGACCAAGTTATCATAAGTCAAGAGAAAAAAAATGTCTCACGTGTCGCATCTACACTCTTACCATCTTCGCTCAGCGTCGTGTGATGAGTGGCAACATCGTGATAACAATCGCGGAGTGTTCCCCAGGCGCGGGCGCAGACGTTACTCAGCCCTGCGCGAACATGACGACCCGTGAGCTTCCTTGTACCGCCGGCTCATACTAATCAACGTGGTATTTGATTGACAAATTACTAAGTACTAGTAACTATAGAATTTAGGCTTTTAACTATAGATTTTAGTTTGTTCTCTTTTTCTTTTTAGTTTTTAATGATTAAAATTTTTCCGTGTAAAGTTTTTGGTATATACCTATAATGTTTAGACATTTCAATTTTATTATAATACTCAAACTCTGAACATTTTCATAGAAAATGATATAGCGTGCTGATTACTAATCAAGACAACATGTGCGTCATTGTGAAAAGGTGTGAAGTGGCGGAGGTATAAAAGATTGATCGACCAAATATCAGATCAGAACCAGAATTTCATTCCAAACTCTTCTTGACTATTGAGAAACGTAATAAATATAAACTATTCCGATAAAGTGCTTTAGAAAACCAGTCAAATGAGAAAAAACATCAGTAAAACATGAAACATTGTTAGACCATTTCCAAAACGACATTTCTTAAAATTTAACACTTAACTTAAATCTGAGTAGGTATTTACCAAACATAAAGTGAAAGAATTTTACAAGGAGATTAATTTTGGGACAGGAACCATTAAAAACGCCTATTTATTTATTGGATTCGGATGAGCGTTGTCAAAAGCTAAGAAAAAAGAACAAGGCAGGACTTTCAAGAAACAGTTTTATGAGATCATTAAGGGTTTTAATTTGAACCGATTTTACCAAAGATAATTAAATGAAGAGCTTTTAATTGGTTCGTGATGTGTCCCCGAATTTATGCTCTTAAGGCCACTACCTACTTAAGGCATGCATTAAGTGTTCGTGTAATATTTCCTTTGTATCATTTCCTGTCAATAAAATTGTTATAAGATTAAATAATGTAATTAAATAAACCCGTGGACGGACATCTTTATTAAGTGGTTCAATTTCAAACACACATAAACCATAATAAAGCTTAATCCACGTACTTCTAGATCATTAGCCTTTAAGCATTCACAATATGTTTATGAAAGGTAATAAAATGTTGCCAAATAGATAATTAATATGCTAATATCTCTTTTTCCATTGGGCGATGCCCTGGGCGAGATAGTCGGATTCTTTTTAAGAGGTTAGTAATTAAATGAATATTAATTTGCATATAGGATAGGTGGATAAATGGGTTTAATCTTAATTCGCGTAACTGAAGATGTCGGGGTCGTCGTCTCCGTGAGAAAACCGCTTTATTTTTTATTTTTATTATGATAATGATAACATAACTGTTGTTCACGGTTTACGGTTGTATTTGACAGCGGTCAAATGGTTCAAAATGACGACTTTCGATTGATATCGAAAGACTGCTTCTTTGTAAATAGGTGTGACTTTCCAGTTATCACCTCGTTATGAGGCTTTGTTAACAAACAGTTAGGTGCAAATAGATAATTGACAAATGGTTGAGTTCTCTGATTTACAACGCTAATGCAACAAACAAGAATACAAACCAAGTGTGAAAGTTATGCACACGATAATACTGTCAAATTATGAAACTATTTAGGCGGTATTCGAGATGGTGTATTGGATTATGGATTCGTTGTTTATTGATACCTACCTATTGTATGAGCAATTAAACAATCAAATGTAAATTAGACGTAATGTAGGTATATGTAAAAGTATTATAAGAATCCGAGAGAAATAATAATTGTGTTCTCTTTTTTACTATAATTCTAGTTCACCGTATATTTGTCCCACTTTATAATTTTTTGTCTAATTTCTTTATATCATTTATCTTCCGTCCGCGTGAGATGGGAGGGACGCACGAAATTAGTAAAAATTAACACCAATTTATACATCAAAATGCAAGACGGCGGCATAAATTATGTTCTACGCTTCAGGCATTTGATGTTTCACTGCAATTATTTTACACTTAACATAAATATTATTTTAGGTTGCCACTTTACGGTGTTTAGATTCGCTTTTTGCTATAATAATATACATAATTAATCCTAGTTAGGTCTTAAATATTTAAACCGCAGCATTCTTTTAACTGGTGTTTTTATTACAACCATACCAACCTTTGTACATACCGACAGGTTGCTTTTTCAGGTAGCACAAGTAAATATGTTGGAGTTATTTGGTACAATAAATTATAACAACCAGGAATTCCTGTCATTAGAATAACAATATTAAAATAGAATTGTAGTTAAGTTTCTTGTAGGCGCACCTTAGTTCCCTTTATTGGGCGCTTTATAAATAAATTTATGCTATACAGGTCATTATCTCTGCCATCGCAATTAACCGATCTTACTTTACAATATCTAATGCCGCAATATAGATTATGGAAATTATAATAATGTGAGCTATTTAAAGTGGGAACTGATTAACTGGTCCGTACCGTTACGGCGGCTGTTCTATTTGCCACCTGCGAATACGCTTATTTATTTTTAATACGCAAAAAACACCCATTGCTTAATTAAAAGTCAATATTCATTAGTAAAATATTATGCAAAGTGCTATTTTCATATAAAACCTGTTCACAGTTTTATGATAAGGGACTAAAAAGTAAATATTAATTATTATATCAAATGATTTATTCTTATCCATTGGAGAGACTTCGACATATTATAAATTTCTATTAAACATCACGTTTTAGCATTTCGACTCGTTAACAATTCTTTTGCTAAATCGTCGACTATTTTATTGCTTTACGATTAATGTCAACACGTTTACTATGTTTATAAATCAGGCAAGGATTGATTGGGACTTGAATGCGATGCCGTTAGGCCAAAATAATAAAGGAGGTAGGTATGTGGCCTCGCACTGAAATGTCCATGTCACTTAAGAAACCTGTCTTGATCCCCTTAAGCATTTTGAAAGCCGTACTTTTTGTTTCATGAGTGTAAAGTTTTCTTTTTACGAGCGAATGATAACGAGCGGTGGCTTACGGTTTCGAAACTAAGTTGTTAAATGACAATTTGACGGTAATAAAGAAAACAGGATGGGTCGTTCACATTTCAAAGTTAACATTTTACTCGTTTTCATATCGGAATCCGTGTTGCGTATTTTTTATTTATCATGTTTTTAACACACATCGGATTCAATGAATATTTAACGTGACATAAAATTCAACACTGTTTAGTCACTATGATGTCACTTTTGCAAATTTTTTATGGGCGAAATAAATCAGATATAATACGCTAAACCGTTACCGCATAAACATACGGACTTGCCAGTTATTAATTATGATAATCTGTTCAAATCTGTCAAAATCATCACGATTTTGTGATTAATTACGTACTGGGTGTTCCTCGCGCTAAACGGAAATTATAGTGGATAATCAAATGGTGCCAACAGAGGAATAGTTCAGAAGCTGCCCAGTGGTCGAACTAAAATACATGGTGCGAATACTTTTTGTCGAACATTGTCCGCGTTAGGGGGCAGCATACAGCGACGAGAGCTGTGGAAGGGAGTTCAATGTTGTAGTTTGATCCCACCTGTTATTAATTGCAGCGCTAACACGGAGACACGGCGGCGGGCCGGTAGCGGCGCGGGCGCAGGCGGAAGCTCACGACGCGACACAACCCGATTTATGTGTGGGAGCGAGGGTTCGTGACCCGGGGACACGAAAATTATTAATTTATCACATAAATTAGCGGACAAACATCTAGAGCGGGAACTGCGCTCGTGAAAGCCGCGTTCAGGTTACAAGTGTCTAATTAACCTTGCAAGCTTTTACGGGCTACATGTCACGGCAAATTTATAGAAATGACATTTACTGATCACAATTCGTAATGGCGATAATTTTATATGTTACATTCAGATATTACTAACCCGCCGAGGGCCGTAAAACTCATCCATTCTGCACATCTCGGTGATAATTAAGGTTTCATTCCGGCGAACATGCGTATGCACGACTTCTCGCACGTTCGGATCGGACAACGGTATATTAACGACACACATGAACATGCATAACTTAAAGAATCGTAAAACTGAAATAAAACAGAAATCATTCATAACAGTTTTCGCACGCTCATGTAAAGTTGTTCGGGTATTCGGCAAAAACTAAAATTGGAAGTTCGAGAAACGATGTGACCGTGTTACGGGTGGGTAATGCCTCCATGGCGTGCCGAAACCATGTCTAATGTGCTTCTAATAGCGACATCGGGACCGTGCGAGTGCTAAGTAATTGATAGAGCAACTCATTCGGCTCGAGCTCGTCGTATTACACTTTTCTAATAGTAATCATTCATTATGGTAAATATACCCATTTCCTTGTTATGTTTACAAGCAATCAAGTCTCTGTTCACATGGAAAGATGAATACAATTTTATGTACGATATCATTATACCTATCTATTTTTAAAATATGCTACATAGTTTTGTCTGTAGTTTGAATATATTTACGCCTTTAATTGAATGTAACAAGTGCATTATTTATCTTCATGATATTGTGAAGGTTATGTTTTGTATCGTATGTTGGATGCTTGTTAATGTTTCACGCAAAAAAATCTGAAAAACACAATGCCACTCGAAAAGTACCTATTAATCTTGAGCCAGTAAAGTAACAGCCAACAGCTAGCAGAAAATAAAGTACCATATTGCTACAATGGAGGTTTAACCTAACAGATCTACATATTTTTTTTCTTCTTCAGCTATTGTCTACCCAATGTTGAGTATAGGTATTTTCCATTTCCATCCAACCTCTCTCAGCCACTCGTAACAAATCGTCTGCCCAACTCGCAGGCTGTGTTCCCACATTTCTGGACCCAATCCTTCGTCTCCACTCTTGCACTCTCTTTCCGTCCAGTCTGCGGTAAATGTGGTCAACCTCCATTTTATTTGAGCTATTGTTATTAGGTATTGTAGAAATTTCCCTACTTGGCTGAATATGTTTAGGAACTTTTACATCGACACTAAAAAGACATCGTTAATATGACACCCTACGTCAAATTTTCTACTGCTATTATTGCACGTAAATAATGTTCATTCATTAGATATTATTGGTGGATGTAAACATAAAACTAATAAGTGTGCGAATATACTTAATGCCCCAACACAGTTCCTATCGCTGCTCCAAGACGCGTTAGAAGTTAATGACACAGGGAAGACATTCATCATGTTTTTATTCACTTTTCAAAACATGTTTTTAAAACTTCATTATTTTTGCTCGCATGACTTTTAGCACTTTAGAAGCTCGTAATTCGTTTTGTTGCTTAGTTATATATTTAGTTTTTTGTGGGCGTTGATTAATAAAGACATTACGGGTACATTTACTGCGACCACCAACAAGTTGAGTTAATGTGTGTACATGTCGCAAGCATTATGGTTGTGCTTAGGAACGAGAAAGAACGGCCTAAGGGCGACCGGCCAAATGGCTGGAGACATGCAGTCGCAATACATCCGTCGAGATTTATTGCATCACTGAGCAGATACATATTTATTACAGCTATGTTAAGGAACAGATTTATGAAATGAGCGCATACTTTTTCAATTGCTTCAGGTACATAATTTTATACTTAGATACAAATTATTTATGATGATCAAGACGTGCTAATTAGAAGACAAGGAACAAGGAAACGTTGATCATGCACATAAAAACAAGCAAAAGAAACGAGCTCTAAGAGACAAAATTTACTACCCGAGTTAATTTAATTGGGCATATTTAATTAATGTGCAGAATAATAATTTGCCGCTTGCTGTAAAAAATGTAACCTGTAATTTAAGATGATAATTACAGTTTAGGATATAAGCGTGTTTTGATCACAGCGTGTTTGTAGAAGTTTGGGTTATCGGACCTGATGTTAAGTGAAATGTTTTAGGAGAATAACAATGAAGCGAAACTATATTAATGACTAAAGCAATAAGCATGAACACATCATAACTGTAATCCAGCATTATATGTAGATAAAAAACCTGTTCCCATCCCATTGTAAAAAAGTCAATAACAATAAAGATAAAGATGCTTTCTATTTCATATCTATGCACGCTATGAACGGAGTTAAGTTTTATGCATTATCACTATTACGGTAATCAGTAAAGATCAACGAAATAAGAAATTGGACAAAAAGTAAACTTCGACTGTTTAGTTTAAGTTTGTGCACATCTATTTATTAATGGGCCGTTCACTAAATTATACGTTTCCACGGCGAGAAAGTAACGATCGGGATTCAAATCCGCGCTGGAAATTGTTTACTCTTCAAGTGAAAGTAGATGCTTTTTTGGAAGTATTATCTCCGAGTACTTTTCAAATGCTGAAAGGACTTATTTTTTAGCTTTTATTAAGAACATGCTAAAGAGACAGTGGTGGTTGCAAAAAGTGAGAAAAGAAATGTCGCTGCCTTATAACTCTTTTACAATAATATCGTTTGGCAAAGAGGCGATGTCGTAAAGTGGGAATCGGCTATTAGGCTTGGCTGGATGACTACAAGGTGGGCGCGAATTGCTCTGTCGTTTGGTTTGTGTTACAGTAGAGTGTAGTGTAGTCAAAAGCGTAGTGGAACAAAGGATCGTTCGCATTTTGCTCGGCGCGTAGACAATGCGCGGTCCAGGCGCCCAGCGAGCGTAACGCGGGGTGAATGAATCCTAAATCAGTTGACGGCTTAACCGACTCCGCACAGGAAACTTTGCAAGCCTACGGCTAGACTTTTTACATGTGTTATTAGGGTTCAGCCAAAATAGATTCAATGACTTGAATGCACAAAAGCTAGTGTATAGAATTTAGACCGAGCGATTTTTATATTTCGACAATAACTGATTAGTAGATGAACTAAACAAAACAGACATTTTTGGAAGGCTATGCCTAAAATATTTGGCGAGATAGTATTTTATTATCAATATACACATATATATGATACACGTGTCAGTGTTTTAGAACCATCATTCCATAACGTTAAACATGAAACTTCTGTGAGACTTATTCATAATGAAAAATATGGATAACTCACGTCTTATATCGAGTTTAGCTCTACATTAAACACGTCGACATGTCAGATAGAACACGAGCAGTCGCGCAAACAGGGCAGTGGCGCGTAGTGCACGAAACTCGATTTAAGACGAGTTATCCGCATTTTTAATCATCATCCCATAACTTAATCGGGATATATAAGCAGCCAATTTCTGGTCCTACTTATCTCTGTAAAGAGCTTCGCTGGAGACCTATTTTAGCACGCACCGAGCCGTAGCAGCAGAGAGAATCTAGTTGATGGTAAAAAAGAGGACATCATTAAATTGCAGCACTGGTTGACTATATACGGCGAGGCGAGCTTCCCGTTCGAGTGCGACGGAACCTACGGGCTGAAATTCCACTTACACTGACACTATTTTTTGCCTTTTTCGTATTAGAAATCGAAGACGTGTTGCAATTAAAGCTGACACGGAAGTCAAAGGCGAAGCACCTTAGGGTAAACAGCCGGAGCGAATTTCGGCACAACTATCGCGAACAGGTTGGCGTATCTAATGCGCGTGTGTAAGCGGAAGGTCCTTGACTCGTGCTCGCATAATGGGACGGCGACCGCCTGTCAATAATTCTGCTTCAGCTCTTGCATTCGATAGAACAACTATTAAATTAACACAAACAGCAAGTTACTTTATCTTCGATGCTAAAGTGGACTTGTTTGATGGCGTCTAGGCAGCCTTGAATGTTCTACTGCCGTAGGTTCAGTTACGGGTCCACGTTAACTTAAGCTTTATTGTTTTAAATTGCAACCTATAATTTCACGATAAGAATCGGAGTTCACGTAAACGTACACTTAATACGCCATAAATTACCCCTTTATTTAGGTCCGTTTAAGGTGAATTCTGTTTAAAAGAACGTTGATGAATGATAGTGCGATAGAGTAACGTTATATTGCCGATCTCTGAGGAAATCTGAGCTTTAGTGCGTTATCTCGGCCCGTTAATGGAACAACATGCAAATCAGGGCCCCGCGCCTGACTCCCAGCGCGGCGCGTGGCGCAAGAACACACGAACCTTAAATGATATACAACCATCATAATTACACTCCCTTATTCATCATTATGTTACACACATTAAAAGGTCTTTGAGGTTATTTGCTTTGAAGTATTTAAGCAAGCTAACTATATCGTTAAAAATCATTTATACACACACTAAACTAAGGATCTCCGAATTAAAAAAAAACGGCTAAAAATTCGAAACAAAAACAAACGACAGTTTCATTGGATCGTCTATGATTCCGCTGAAAGTTTCGTTCTTGTGTACAGCGTTCGTGGTTCGCGGTAATGCGCGGCTATCAGCGCGGGGGCATCTGCCTCCGCGCCAAATTAACGGAGCGGAACTGGGAACCGCGAGCGACGCGCCAAAATTCTGCCTCGCCACGTAAATAATACATTATACACTACAATACCTAATACTTTGTTTGCACCTACCCAAGTGAAACGAATACCTGTATTTACGAGCTTCGTATCCGGCATTGTTTTATATTTAGGAAATATGCTTGGAAGCAAAAAGTGACCCACTCGTTCGTAACATTGTCTTGTTAGCAAGTAATTAGATGTGCGAGGAATCTTTCGGGAAGCAGGATATTTTAGAAGTAGGTAAGTAATTGATTTTACAAACGTCACGTGTTCTATAAAAACAGCTTTAATTATGTGCAAACGTGAATATTCGTGTATTATATTTCTGGGCCGTGTCCATTTCTTCCGTGAATGTGAATTCCGTGAGGCGATTAAAGAAATATGTCAGGGTATATTTTAGGCGACAGGCTAGCGACCTGTCACTAAGTCACTATAGTACCTTTAAACTTGAAACCCATAAAATATGCTAGAAGTGGCTATGTAACATGAAATGGTCATGTTTATGTCTATGTAGCGTTTCGTGTGCTCTGCCTACCCCATTTGGGAATACAGGCGTGATGTATGTATGTCAATTTCCAACTTTCTTATGATAATCCCTAGCTCAATGTGTTTTAACTACTCTACAGATATTTCACATCCACCACCATTCTATTTAATTTTGATAGAGTATGATTTTATTACATCGAGATGATCACGTTTAACCATCTGGTTACCCTTAATTTGCTAACCGTGGCACTGGATTTTTGAATTCATGTGCTCTGCCTACCCCTCATGGGAATACAGGCGTGAGTATATGTATGTATGTATGTATGAGATGACGAATACCCAGGTATGTCTTCTCGTCACGTCACTCAGGGTTCTTTCTGGTTAAATCAGGGAGAAAGGGACATTCTTGACGATAAACGAGAATACGGCGTGAGGTTCTAGCCATTCTCATCTGACCTGTAACCAAGATAGCACGGAAGAGAAATAGGCACACGAAGCGTCCTAAATTCTATCACACTTTTACAGGTAAAGTTTGTGCGCTAGATTTGTACATAATTTCACTTGCATCGAGCATAGTTCAGGCTTGTTTGCGGCCTGAGTATTGCATAGATCACAAGCAGGAAGTCGACGTGGAAAGCTCAACAGATTAACAGAGTCATTTCAGTCAAGCACATCTCGCGTATGTCTTTATGTGGTAGGCGAGGCGGAGCACACAATAAAACGCGTGTGACAGCACCTCGGCATGCGGAGGCAAACAGAAACCTTTGCAAACTTAGTGCTCTTTGTAGATACAATCGTGGGAAGAGAGACGTTAAAACCGCTGCCGACGTGGATAATTGTGAAGCGACACGAATTCACGACGCTGAGCCATTATTGATAAATCTCACACAAAGTATGTAAGAACATTTGGTGTTCCGTTTTAGAGCCGCATCAGCTAAGTTGCGGTTGAGTTGTAACTGTCAACTCATATTGCCATAAACCGATAAATTAAGCTCGTAAGCGGACACGTAAATGACTGACATGAAACTATCCGTTTAAGGAGTGGAAGAAAATTACAACAGTTTCGCCCTATACTGTATTTCAGTTAGAATTTCAATGCAGCTGCATCTTTTTATGTTAAGAGGGCGGAGTTTGTGTCTTTCGTTTCCTCACGAGTCGGGACATACAGTCTGCTACAAACTATGGTTCATGGTGGTGTATTTCGGTTGGAGCAAGCCGTAGTAACTGTACTTTCTTTTATTTGCGAATTCAGATGAAAGTCAGTTAATGGACTGATATTTCAATAGTCATTGAGCAATGAACACACTACTGGTTTAGCGTACTAATAACGGCCAGGCAAATCTCGAAAGATGCAAATAACACAGCACAGAAACGTGAGTCCATAAATCAGTAAATGAATAACTTGTCGGCTATGAAATACATACAAACACGTGAATTAGGTTAGAAATACCGTAAAACCATCAATAGAAACCTATTCATATCGACTTAAAAGCACAAAGCAATGGTTCAATCCGCTTGCGATTAAACTACTAACACAAATTTTGATATGAAACTTTATGGTTTAATATAAAATACTGTTTGAAACTGTTTAATGATACACCTTATAACAAGCGGTAGCTAAGCAGGATAGTTATGTGCGTTTTTGTTTGCTTGACAGTTCAAGACATTTTTTTCCTGAATTATAAAAACCGTTTACAGAGAAGAATGAACTTGTTTGAATATAAAACCTGCGGAGCAGAAAACTGATTTGTCACGTTGCTCGAATACGCATACCAGCACGAGTCTTTGACTTCTCGATCAAGATCAAGCTTGCCTCATTATTTAATGCCGAGTATAAACACCATTTGAGACATTAATTGCCCGCATGATATGACATTGAGCGGCATAAAACCGAACATAATCGATGATTGTTTGCATACATTCGCTTGTCCGATCTATCATACGGCGCGAGCAAAAAGTTAAACAAAAAATTGACAATAAGTATGACTGATAAGCAAGCAGGCGAGGCAAAAGAAAGCTCAACGGAATCGCCCACTGGAGTTCGGATGTCAAGGAACTTCTCAGGACCATAACAACGATTTATCATTGGATTTTGTCACGCGAAACGAATGACCACCAGTCCACGAGCGGGCCTCGTAACTGTACTTTAATGAGATTTGTTTTTTGAGTTGAGAAGAAGCAGTATCGGGTAAATCCTGAGTTCGCGTGTCCTAGAGTGCTATCCGAGGCGTCGCGTTAGCGGGTACTAATTCACTTATTTAAATAGGGTTTCTTCGAATCGCGGGGCAGTCTGGGACACGAGAAGGTCGGTCGCTACCCGCCGGCGCCGGCATGGGTGGCCGCGGCGGCAGCGTAACTGCGAAACGTACTCGGGTAAAAAACAGAGGTCAACGTATAGGTGTGTTCTGTGACACTGTTACTAAATATTTCACCCATCTGGAGATGACTATCACATTCAAACTTGAGATCACAAATGTTATAAATCTAACTTAACAGCATAGAAGTTCAACTACCTATATTCTTGACAATAAGTAAGTACCTATTTGATTGTTAAATTGCCGATTAATATCTTCGATAGGCCAAGCTTAATTTTTAAAAGCGTTTAGATGCTTATAACTTATAACAGACGTACCTATAGAACGTACATACATACAATCACGCCGTTCTTCCCAAATGGGTTTGGCAGATCGCACGAAATATGATATAGACAAAACCAGGACTGTTTCACACTTCATACCCACTTCTAGCATAAGTTTAACAGATGAAACAGGCATATAATAGTGACCGGTTACTAGCCCTGTCGTCTGAAGCATACATAAACCTATTTCCTTTATCGCCTCATACAACATCTAGTCTAGGGAATAAATGGAGATGTGAATCAAACCCGTCACCACACAGGAAAGAACCCATAGACAGTTTCCAGGAAAAACCAAATAAGTACCTACTAATATTGTATTGCACTAATGAACCCAAGTGTGAATTGCAAGTACGCGGCTGGGCTTAGCACTCCTACACGCACGCACCTAATTATTGCTCCACGGATCTACAAGATAAGCCTCGGACTGGCCAGGGCTTCCAGAGAATAGATAAGAGCATTCTTAACTTTCGCGATTACCTTAACCTTAGTTCAGTGCTCAAGGGAGAATCTATTATTGAGACTCCGCTATCACAAAAAACGAAAATGGACACTCAAAATTGGCACCTACATCTGTTAGGTACTGTAGCTACTAAGTATAACAAAAATATAAAACACTAGCTGACCCGGCGAACTTCGCACCGCCTTAGCGTAGCTTTGATGCACTGCTTTATTTTGTATTTTTCAATCTTTCTGAGAGATTTTCTTAACATTTTTTCCGTAACATTCTACAGAGTATTAGAAAACTACAAAAAAAAGAATCAGCCAAATCGGTCTAGCCGTTTTCATGTTATGGCGTGACAACAAACAAACAAACTCACTTTCTGACTTATAATATTAGTAAGGATTAAATTGAAAATATCAGAAACGTGTTTCTTAATCATTAGGAAAAGTGTCGACTTTTTGATTCTTCGACAATTTCATTATTGATGATGATATAGGTAGATTGTGAATAACTAAGTACGTAACGTACACTGATTTCACACACTCACACATCACGACTGTTTCCCAAAATGCGTTAGGCAGAGTACCCGAAACGCTACATAGACATATTTATGACTATTTTACGCTTCGTAGCCACTTGTAGCATATTCTCAGGTCTTAAGTTCAGAGGTAACTACTTGCTAGCCTTTCGCCTAAAACATATCTTAACCTGTAGGTACAGTTAATTCTAAACGTCAAAATAGGATTTTTATGTTGTTGAGAGCTATGCGTGTGCATGTATATGTATCTGTGAAGATGTTTTGGCACTGCAGTTCTTAAATCCGAGAACTGATTTAGAGGTGGTTTTCTTATTCGAAAGCAGGTTTCCTAGCTGGCCAGGCAATTAAATTTAGTAAAAACTTTTGCAAAAGAAAATACTCTTGTTAAACATTTTTAAAACTAAATCGTGACAGAAGTCGTAAAAACAGATTTTAACGAGCTCCATAACTTAGAAACAACAGCCGGCTGATTTTGTTTATTTATTATTACAAAACTATATGGATCGTTAAATGCTCGTAATTAATAATAAAATTAAGTGATTTATTAAAGCCATAATAACGCTGAGCTATATTAGCGATCGGCTTTTATTTTCAATAACTTTATACTGGCTTTTTTCTTAACTGACTTGATTGACTTTCTAACTAATATTTGCAATGTCAAAGCTAGTGCGAAATGTACCACAAGGTGTTTTGCATTGTCAGTGTCATCAATTCCGATTTTTTTACCGTAAATTCGACACCAGTTTCTATGGCAAGCTGCGGAACTTGAAGCTGATTTGTCATTCATACATACATAGATTGGTGTAAATACACGTTCTGTGTGTAAATACGTATAAATAGATGTTCAAAATCCCAAATTAAAATTTTGAAGTTCATCTTATCAAATTTATTTTAAAATTAAGTAAGAACCACCGCAAGACAACTGGCTTTCGATTTCGCATAAAAATCGGTCCATCCGTTTGAGATCTACCATGAAACAGACAGGCATACACTCCTTACAATGCTACGTAATGTTTAAGCTCGCTCTGTGTACCCCATCTGGGAAATCAGGCGTGATATACGCGTGTTTCAGTCAGTCAGTACCTACTTAGTCCGAGTGAAACAGCAAAGAAATAATCTAATTTATTCATGATTCAAATTACAGATAGCATCTAGCGCTAGTAAGGAAGCGAGGCAAGTAGAATACGGTTGTTACACGCATTGCGTGCTCATCCGAGAGCGAATCTCATCGGTGCGGTGTACCGTCTGCCAGCAGCTTGGTTTATAGTCAAAGATCCATTACTGATTTGAATTAATTTCACTTCAGGTCTTCTTGGATTAGGAGTTGCTTTTGACCTTGATTTCACGATGCCTTTTAATTTCAGGTAAGAGTTTCGAATATGAAAAGAAAATGTCTGTTCTCAAACGTTCAAGGATATAATCGTCATGTTAAGTTACGGCGGTATTTAATTAGGTAAACGGGTAAAAGTGATCTCTTCTGAGGAATTAGGACACATTAGGTTTGTTTTAAAAAGCTAGTTAGATGAGGATGCTTCTCAAATACAAGTGATCTTTCCTACTATAACGTTATTGGTCGCAAACCTTAATTTTTGTCATGTCCAAAGAAGGAACGCGAGGTACTTTTTGTGTATGACCCGAAAGTACGATCTGGGCAGGAATTGCAAATTTGATTAAATCTGAGAACTATTTTCACCAGCCCTAAGCGATTTAGGGATATAGGGTTAAAATAAAACCATATAATTACGTTTAGTCCATCGTGACATATTCTAAACAGTGTTGCCTATTACGCACTTTTGTAATTTTGGCGCACTCTTTCACTTACATATTATCACATAAGAAGTGGTCCGGTTAAAAAGTAGCAGGTCATTTAAGTA
>BHDV01039863.1:0-58854 GCA_005406045.1 Adoxophyes honmai | reverse complement strand
CCCCCCAAATTGCGTTACGTAATACTTGAACGCCCTCTTATGTAAAAAAAATCATTGTTAATATCCACCGAGAAATCAGAGGACTATACGTTTGTATGGAAATACGACCGTACCATTTCCTCTTAAGTGGTTCGTGTATCCAACGCCAGGTGGACGACTGTTTATTCAGTGAACTTGGCTCCACACTGCCGCGTACCTTCTTGCCTACTTTTAATAAAGCATCTTTATCTTCTGTTTTTTCCTTTTGTACAAAGAATATAAAGAGTGGTACTTATTAAAACAGAAGCGGCAATGCTTAGGTATAATTTTATTGATTTGTTTTTGTCTAATCCAAACGGAATTTCAACTGACAGACGGACAGACGAAAGTTAGTTTATTTGTTTATCAGCTGATACAAACTGAAGACCGAAGAGCTGACAGCTGCCTCGCTCGACGCATTAGCATTGCGATAAAGCGAGGAAACGCTGCCCGCATCTATGAGGAAACCGTTCTTCGGGGATGCCCTTTTCTACATATTTTATTTAACACCTCTCCATTTCTTCCGTGGAGGCGACTAAGGATACAGGTTCAGGTATATTTTGGGCGACAGGCTAGCAGCATGTCACTATTGATTATACTTGCCAACTCAAAACCTAACAAATATGCTAGACGTGGCTATGAAACGTGGAATAGTCATGGGTTTGTCTATGTACTGTTTCGAGTGCTCTGCCTACCCCATTTGGAAATACAGGCGTGATGTATGTATATATTATGTATGTCATTTTTATTTCATCATCATCATCATCAGCCTATACACGTCCCACTGCAAGGCACAGGCCTCCTCTCAGTATGAGAGGGCTTGGGCTATAGTTCCCACGCGGGCCCAGTGCGGATTGGGAACTTCACACACAACGTTAAATTACTTCGTCGCTGTGTGTAGGTTTTCCTCACGATGTTTTCCTTCACCGAATAGCTCGTGATAAATATCAAATTCGATATGGCACTTAAATTCCGAAAAATTCAGAGGTGCGAGCCCGGGGTTTGAACCCACGACCCTCTGCTTGAGAGGCCACAGGTCGAACCGCTGGGCTACCACGGCTTATTTATTTATTTGATTTAAATAGTTAACTACATAGCATTACAGTCAAGAACTAAAGCACTATGAATTTAAATAAACATCACAAACATAACTACGTCTTAAATGAAGTTTAGCTCGACATGTTTCGGGCTAATCCACAGCGGTTCATATAGGAGCAGCGGCAGCTGCAAACGCGCACTGCGCGCCACTGCCCAGAACGTCTAGTGTAATGAAAACGATTATGTAGTCGTTAACGAATTCGTTTGCGAGTTATCGCAAAATTGTATGGAAACTGAAATAGCGTCGCCAGCGGAACGATTGCACAATACAACTGCCGCGGTCGACAAGCCTCCATACAATTCCACGATAACTCGCAAACGAATTCGTTAACGACTGCAACATCGAATTGAACACACTAGACGTTCTGAAAGCTCGTGCGTGACGTCTCCAAGAATCAGTGTTGGCAACTCCTAGAACTTCGACACCCTATAGACCCAAAATCAAAAGTCGCTAGAAAGTCGCTAAAACTGTTAACGAGAGGTCACTGGCGCTGTGAAACATTAGGATACTTGAGCGAAAAAAAACATGCGACTTGTATTGATAAGAAACTCGATTACAATAGTGTATTGTAGGCGATGGGCTATCAACCTGTCACTACAATAATCATGTTTTACCATGCCAATATATTTGGCTGGACATGTCACAGCACAAAAATACTCCTGTACAACATTTCTCTACCATGTTCTAAGCAAATAAATATTCATTTCATTTACCATCTGATTACCCTGAACTGAAATTGCTAAACGAGGCACTGGATTTTTGAATTCATGTGCTCTGCCTACCCCTCTTGGGAATACGGGCGTGAGGATGTGTGTGTGTGTGTGTATTAAAATACGTATCGGCGCAATTATATACGAGGTACATTAGTCAATCTACATAATATTAGAGGTGGTCTCTCCTTTGGACCTAAAATTCATGACTTTAAAAGCCCAATCTTATGATTCATTTAAAAGGGCTAGTAGCTGGTGAGGCGTACTAAATACATTAGACCTTTTCTACTACAATAATTGACTATAAACCTTTATTTGTCAAGTCCACAGAAGAGACGCGAACTAATATTAAATTTGTGTATGACCCAGGTGACCCACTTATTAAGATGCATGAGAATGAAGTAAAGTTGGCAAAAGTATGGTAAGGAAAAGCTCCTATCGTAAATGTTTTCTTGTGTAGCGCCCTAGCGTCACCTATCTTCGAGTAGTAGAACTTGTCTACTATCAAAATGGTATACAACCAGTACGAATTAACTGTGCACTCCGCTGGAATGCGACCCCTCTCCTGCTGCCCCGTGCGGTGCCCCGCATTCAGCGTTCAGTAGCGATAGCATCTTTGTTATCGTTGCGCTTTTTCTCGTTTCCATCGTCTAAATACGTTTAATCTCCTGTTCCTATTACTGCGCGTCACAGCGCGAGGTGCACAGTTAATTCGTACCGGTTGTACATGTCATTACAATAGCGAAGTTTTGACGTTCAGTTGCATAAATACAACTTCGGTTCTAAGCATAACATCTGGCTGGAGAGCTATATATCGTATTGGATTCTTTCTCGTTGGTTACTTTATTTAATTTAGCAAAACTTATGAATAGTAATCACACAGCTTAAGAGGATAGGAGTCGCACCACTTCTCCATACAAACGTAGTCCCCTGTTTTCTCCGTGAATAATGACATTAGAGCAAAAATTTTTTTTCATTATGCTTGTACCTATCTGTTGTGGCTATGCCCCTATGATTTGCTTTTATCGATATTCAAAATAAGAAAAAAAAAATCGAAAAAAGCAAATCATAGGGGCATAGCGACAACAGATACAAACATAATGAAAAAAAAATGTTTGCTCTAATGTCATTATTCACGGAGAAAACAGGGGACTACGTTTGTATGGAGAAGCGGTGCGACTCCTATCCTCTTAAATATCTCGTGAAACTCGACGTCTTGATGACCCAATTTTTTACATACTCCATATCAATCGCTTTGTTTTTGATAAGTACTTTGCTAATTTTATTGAGTTGACAACTCCTTTATTGTATGGTAATATGACTATGAGATACACGTAGGGGCGGTAGCAGGGAACAAACGTACAACTGTATTTTTTACGAAAATGATTAATAAAAAAACACCAAGTAGGTACAGCAAGTTTAAGCATAGGTAGTTAAATCGATCAAGAACAAAAAGAGACGCAACATGCGTATTTATTGCTACATTTCTAGGCACCATTTTTACATGAAATGAAGAAAAATCATCTCTAGACTGCAGTATAACCTACTGTTTCTTTTTAATTGAAAATTTTCTGTAATGTAACATAATATATAATACGGGATAAGACCCATTTTCAAGTAGGGTAGGCAAATGGGGTGGAGTAGAGCCAGTGGCGTAGCGTGCATTGACGGAGCCCCGTATAAAAAAATGTTTGGGGGCCCTTTANNGGGGGGGGGAGAGGATTTTTCACAAAGGAAAGTTTTTTTTTAATTTTTTATCCTTAACACTTTGGGGGCCCCGTATAATTGATACGGCAGATACGGCGGTAGCTACGCCCCTCAGTAGAGCAGTTATAAAATTGCAATACTTCACATAATCGTGTCTTCCTCGCAACCATCGGCCAATTACGTACTTTGTTGCACGCTGTTGTATAGGTTAAAAAAACTATGACTTACTATGCTAGACAAGTCATGATTAGGTTAAGGCTATAAAGACACGCTAGCCAAATTAAGTACGAATTTATTAAGCAGCCTTAGTCAGTGATCGGTAAAGGTATACATCGTACGTTTGAAAAGAAGTAAAAAATGTGGCTTTTTCAAAATCATGTTTACATAATTTTGATTGCTGCAACTCGAGCTTTAGGTAACTTACATGTTCTGATAAAAATATGTTTGAATCTACAGGGTGGCTAGAAATTGTCAGTAAATATTTTAACCAGTGGTCGGGTTTACGCGTCCAAAAACCCCTGTGTAGTTTTTTCCCGGAATTAGGTATCACGTACAAAAAAAATATCTGAAAATATTATCCAGTCTTTTGTACTCCGGCTCTTTGTCACTGTCCGCCGCTTAGCATCGCATCAAACAAATGCAGGTGCGTAAACGTGAACTAACGGGACTTGCGTACGGGACGTAAGGAGGGTAAAACACAGGGCGCAATGACCTGAGAAGCGATGACACATAATTTATCTCTCAGAAGGTCAATAATGAAAATTTTCAGAAATATTTACAGGGGATGTTAGACACGCTTATCCGACCACTGGTTAATCGTCATCCAGCCTATAATACGTCCCACTGCAGGGCACAGGCCTCCTCTCAATATGAGAGGGCTTGGGCTATAGTTCCCACGCGAGCCCAGTGCGGATTGGGAACTTCACACACAACATTGAATTGCTTCGTCGCTGTGTGCAGGTTTCCTCACGATGTTTTCCTTCACCGAATAGCTCGTGGTAAATATCAAATTCGATATCGCACATAAATTTCGAAAAATTCAGAGGTGCGAGCCCGGGGTTTGAACCCACGATCCTCTGCTTGAGAGGCCACAGGTCGAACCGCTGAGCTGCCACGGCTTTACAATAGTTACGATTAATTTCCGGCCACCCTGTATACTATTGTGAGACTACCGTCGACTACTCTCGCTCTACGAAACTAATATCGGCGCAATTTTTTTTTTTCACAAATATCCCTAAGGCCATAGGCAAATAGGCATGGTGTCAAACACTCCGTAACATTTCCATCGTAATCGCTATCCAGTGAAACTGATTCGTCGCGATTGCGATATTTCTCTGGCAAACGCCTATCCTTATTCTACGGATAAAGTGCTTAAATATTTTCAACAGAAACACCCAAAGTGACAATTCTTTTTTTTTTAATTGAAGGCCAAGGAATATAGCCCATACAGCCTTGTCTGTTTTAAGTAAGGCCGAAGCCACGCCTGGTGTTTTAAAGACATCAAAATGCTGGGATACATTAAATTTCAATGTTTAAAGGACACAGTTCCTCCGAAAAAATACATCGTTGATTAGGTACAGTTGTAGCATCTCTGACGCAATAAGTTGAAAAAAAATTTAGGTAAACGTCCGAGTACCTAACGCTGCACTATGGATGAGACTTGTAGGTATGTACTTAAAAAAAGTAAACAAACAAAGCCAACCCGACAAAGTCAAAAATCACGTAAGGTATGTGTTGCTACATTAAATACGACACTTTCTATTTTAGGCGCGTTACAAGGTCTCGCTACTGAAAATGTTTTCTCTCTGAAGTAAAGGTCTACTTACAAAGAAATGAAGACTCATAATTGGAGCTATGTTAAAGTAACATTATTTTCTCGTAGTGTGTCGTCAGAAATGGTATAAATCTTTCGGGTTATTAACCCTCACGGTGTAGGTATACCACAAGGAAGACAACTATACGTTATCGGTTTAGGTAGTTAAAACAATGTAAACAATCTTGATGTGTCTTTTTATTTAAAACGTACACTTTATAAATCGAAATCTTTACATTTTACAATTTAGGTAAGAAATAATGATTTACTTTCATAATTCAATTGTATAGTGTAACGATTTTCATTTTTAGACTGTGTATTTCAACAAAAAGACATGTCAAGATTGTTTATATTGTTTTAACTACCTAAACCGATAAGGTATAGTAAATTACACGATGGTAATTGAGCACATTCCATGGAGACCCGCAACACTAGAGAATCAACATAAGTACAATCAGTCAGCTTGAAAACTAAACTTCACAAAGGAACAACAAACCTTAATCTATCTATTTTTTAGGTTAAACCAGTCAGTAGACTTCAAATAGGAATATGGCGTGAAAATGAAGATCCTATCTACCAGTAAACAATGGCGGGAGGCGCATGCGTGGAAAATACGCGACACTGCGCTATGGGAGGTCCACAACCAGCTAACGAAGTTTTTGTAAGTGTCGTACCTACATAGGTACCATCGAACCAATTGATTCCTGACCCACCATAGAACTTATTCACAGTGAACGTCATAGTGACATTGCATTGCTTGAGAAAGGAAATCTTTCTTATGTTTATTGTGACAACGTTCTGCGATGGGGCAGGAATCAGTTAGTTCGATAGTACATATCCCTCACGCTTGTATTTGTAGAATTTGTGTATGAGGTAAAATTAAGTACCAATATGCTCGACGCCTCAAAGCCCAGAAGATAACACCCATGTGTCACCTGTCTTACTATGACATAAGGCTGCAAGTGCCAAGTGTTGGATCAGTGTCGAGCACAGGGACGTTTACCTTAAGTTTTTTTTTATTTTGTGTTCTTTCCTTTTGTACGTCTTTGTCACGTCTTTTCATCGAGTTTAGCTCTACATTTTTGAAACCAAGTTACGTATACAACATACAACTATTTATACTCCTATAATAATGTATTTATACTCAGCCCTTAAAAAATCCCGTGTTCTTTTACGAAATTTCCAGGGCGGCTCATTTCGTAAACCATACTAGCCTATTGCCTTTTATAATGCAGCAATCACAGGGCTTCGTTTAAGGAAACGCGGCGCGTGCAGTGTGGCGTCTGGCAATGCGTAACGCTTCTGCAAAAACGCTATAATGTTTGAATCTAACGCTAGGTTTACACGCGTGCCACGCAGCCCGGGAAGCATCCTGGCAAGCAGCAAACAAGCTGTGCACACGCGTGACGACGCCCCAGTCGATGCCAAGCATGGCGGACACCATGAACGTCGATATTACGAGATACTGAAGCGATCGAGCGCGTCTGAACAGGCAATCGGGCGCAAACACATTTATCCTTTGAACATACATACATACATATCCTCACGCCTGTATTCCCGAGAGGGGTAGGCAGAGCACATGAATTCAAAAATCCAGTGCCACGTTTAGCGATTTCAGGGCAACCAGATGATCAAACGTGATACTGCAGTGACAGGTTGCTAGCCCATCGCCCACAATACACTAACCCTTTCCCAGAGTCGACTCTTACGACACCCACGGGACGAAAGGGGGAGGTGCTATTCTAACCCGGCACCACACGGGTATCCTTTGAAATGTGGCAAAAAAACTGACACTCGTCCCGTTCACGGCAAGCACACGCACGTGCACATTCAAACAGTCGAACAGCTCGTTCTCATGCTTGTGTTTGTGTTTGTGCCCGATGAATGTCATGTGCCCGAAAAATGTTATACTACAAAATCCTAATCAAAATACACGGATAAATGGCGTCCTTACCGTTAAGAAGCTATTTCACCCAAGCTACCTTAATCACGGAATGAAGTAAAAGGTCAAATTTAAGTAGGTGGCACGCTAGGAATATCTAGACAATTGACTTATGCAAATCGTGAACATTAACAAAATACTTACTACGAGACCTGTCACATAATAATGTGGGTTTTAACATACATACATCACGCCTTTTCCCCACAGGTAGGCAGATACCATTATTAAATTTGTTCCACTCGCTACGATCCTGACATACCTCTTTTGCTTCATCGACATTCATTAGTCTCTTCATATATGTACTATCGAACCAACTGAATCCTGACCCACCGCAGGACGTTGTCGCAATAAACGTTATAGAGATTTTGTTTGTCTGTCAAGCTATACAATGTCACTATGACATTCACTCACTGTGTATAGGTTCTATGGTGGGTCAGGATTGAATTGGTTCGATGGTACATGCTCAACGGTTTTGAGTAGGTACTCTTGACCTGACCTGCGTAAGTCCGTGATTTGGTCACGGAAACGTCTGTCAACGTCTTCCCCCCTAACGCACCCATTCGCACTTCTCGTTCCCGTTCTGTTTAGTATATCTTCTGGGTCAATCATATTCATTGGTGCACATGCTATGTATAGCATAGCACCGGTGGAAACGGATTTCGTAGCGCAGCTTAATACATCTTCGCAGCATAGCTGCATAGCACATCTCTGGTGGAAAGCCAGCCTTATGGGTTTTAAGACGCATTTAAAAGTACGAGTAAGTACAAACACATCTCATAATAATTTGTGTTTGTGCTCTTCTAACATTATTTTGAATTTAAGTAGAGTTTCAGTGTGACCTAGGTAGGTAAAGAGTTGTGCAGAAGAAGAGTCTAATCAGGGAAGAAAAAAAGGTTTTGGAGTTGGAAAGACAAACAAGGAAAGTAAGTTGAAAATAGTTCTAGGTGCATTCAGATATAAATACCACGGCCTGGGGGGTAGGTAGAGACAACTGTCGACTTAATTTTAATTAGTCTCGGGAGTTACTTGGTGTGGGGAAGACTTTAATTGAGAGATCTTTCTCCAGGCAGATGTAATGCGTAGGAACCGAAGTCCTCAGAGAAAAAGTTGGAAGTTGTATTTATGCAACAGATATTCGAAACTTCTTTAGGGCCTGTCCACACTAACGATTCTTTTCGGCGATTTTTAGGCGATGCGTGATCGCCTCGAGCTCAAAGCTTGCAGCTTGCTTAAAGGAAAATCGCCGAAAAGAATCGCTAGTGTGAACAGGCCCTTAGCACCATGTAAGATATAATTTTGACATTTGATGGTATATATGACGTTTGTAATAGAAGTTCTATTACTCGGCGGTAGGTGGTGCTAAGTGTCCCTACAGTGGTAGGTAGTTGGGTAAATATTCGGGCGTTTGAACCGCTGTCATTATTCTCAACACTTTTTTTATCAGTTTCTTTGAGAAATGTGTTTATAATAGTATAGTGTTTACCTATCTATAGGGCACAGACACCAAATAACACACTTATTGTACCAATTTCTTAAGAAATCTGATAAAAAAAGTGTCGAGAAAAATGGCAGCGGTTCAAACGCCCGAATATTTACCCAGGTATAGGTAAAAAAACTTATGTAAGTCACCTGTTGTATGTAGTTGTGTACAGTTTGCAATGAACGACGCAAAACATCCGAAAACGATTACTTTAAATTGAGAACTATTTATACCGTATTGTGACAGTCATGTCAATCATAAGTGGACAGGAATTACCAAACTTGAAAGATAAGCAAATAACATTGAGGATATAACCTATAGAGTACTAATGTCATCTTGGTTGTTCGGAAATTATTCCGCAAAACAATTGAAGACCTCGCTGTGCTCTTATTGGCCGGCCCAAGATCGCGCGCCAAACTAGAGTTGGGCAAGTTTACAAATGTAATCAATAATATCGATATCGATAATAGTAATTTTTTACTAATTGTCCTGGAACGCAATTTTTAAAACAAGCTCACCTCTCTGTCTTCGCACTCATCGTTCAATATTAATATCGCTCTTGTACAATTATAAATGAAATGTAAACCACTTTTAAAATAAAAGATTATAAAATTCACCAACAAATTTAATTCCTTACCAATGCAGTCATCTTTTGGTTTATTGAAAAAAAAAAATGCTAATCTGGACCGAGATAATAAAATAAAACTGTAAAAAAATTAAAAAATACGAAATTTTTTATCAAGGTTACCTACTGTAAACAGTGAACAGTTTCGTTAAATGAATCTAAAATAAACCTACTTTCAATCACAGCGGATTACAGCTAATTTAATTTAACCTCCTGCGACCCAACTTTAAACAGGGTACTTCCGGTAAAGACCCAGTGTCTTACTACTAGGACAAAATAAGTGAAGCACTGAAGGCCCAGAACAAAAATTGTTCATATCTTGGTAACCACAACGAATATAGGTGTTATATTTTAAGGGTACTTCAATATAGTTTTAGGCTTGCCAGAGAGATCAAAAAAACTAAAAGTTATTTTGTTCTTTATTTATCACATTGGGTCGCTACGTATACTAAAAGGCACAGAGCCAGTCTTAGAAATGCCATAGAAAATGGAAATATAAACCCTTGAGATAACTAAAATCAATGAAATATTACTGTCAATGACATTACCGAATGTTAATTATCTGGTTTTAGTCATCATAAAGGAGTCTATAATTAAAAACTTAAAAAAATAAAAAATGAACCAAAAACAATCTTCTTTAAAGTGACTGAAAAATAATATTTAGGACTAGTTCAGTCTCTTTTCATGGCCTTAGTCATTAAATGGACCACTATAGTCTAGTGAAATCTCAAATATTGCAAAAAATCTTGCAAATGCAAAACGATCTTACTCGTTTTATTAGAAATTAGATTGTTGAAGTATCTCAAATAGTTTACTATCTTTTAAATCTGTAACATAAGAACTGTGCAAACCTAGACCTAGAAGAAAAATTACGAAAAATATTGAAAATATAAGAAAATAGGACAGTAATAAATAAGAAAAAAATAAAATAACAAACTCTATAAATGCCTAGCGTACTAGTATTAGTACAAAATAAATGTCACTAAAAAAACATACTGTTATTCACGAAATTACGGTAAAATAATTGTGTTCACTCTAAATTCGGCCCTTTACCTTGAAAAAGAAACAAAATCTGGTTTATTTAACATAAAGATTTCATAGATTTCTATAAGTTCAACTAACCACCTTTCGTTTTACGCGCCATCGCCTCGACGTTTAATGACAGTAGACCGAAGTAAAACTTCCCCGCTCCTTGAAAGCAGTGCTGCCACAATGCCAAATATATCCAGAGACTAAACGTCAAGTAATACACGACGTAGCGTGTAATTCAAACGCGGTAGATGACGGGAAATATTTTGTTCTAGTACTATCACAGTGGGCCATTGCTCCAAGTCTCTGTTAAAATACTTGGGCTTTCACTGCAAACTGATTTTGTCCTAGTATTATCACTTTGAACCCCAAGAGGTTAAGTGAATACAATCAAAACTTTACAAAAATGATTGTTATTGAAAAATACAAAAAAGCAGTTTTTTTCTAAATAAAACCCGCGGGGACACTGGACTGTAATTGTTAGCAGTGGAAGACTTCGGCCCCTCAACACGAACCTCGAAAATTGATTTGATTGATTGATTGGCCCAAAATGATGCTAAAAGTGGCTGCGAAGCATGAAATAGTCATAATCATGGATATGTCTATTTCACGTTTCGTGTGTTTTGCCTACCCCATTTGGGAACAAAGGCGTGATTTTATGTTACGTTAACATTTATTTAATTCGGCACCGTAAAATACGAAATACTTATAAATATCGATACGTCATTTGATTATTAAGAGCGCAACTCTAGTTACACTGTGTATTGAAAGAATGAGATGAAGTAATGGGATGACACCTAGGTGAAAGTGAGATGCATAATTATGTGTCATTTTGAATGACCAGTTAACTTGAGCTGCACTAAAATTAATATAAATTGAAAAATGCATGTTTACTGTTAATTACCGGTTAAATGTAACACCGTCTGTTTTCAAATTTGAATTTTTGCCGTTTTTACCACACCAACGAATAGAACAGTACGTCATTACGCAAGTATATTAATTTACATCTAGAAATATGAGGACTTGCACGCAGATCTGTTGTTGGCTCCATACAGTTTCTGTGACAGTGACACTACACGTTAGTATATTAAAATAAACAAACATTTGCGGACCGGGGTTGCGAACATTGTTTCTCTATAGGTTCTATCCTCTATGGCAAATAATGACTGTGCAAACCATACGACATATTTCAAATTTTGAAAGTAGAATGTCTATTCATACACGTTACTCACACATGCAACAGGTGACTTAGCTAAGTTTTTCACCTATACTCTTTTCACCGTTCTCTTTCTTAATGCAAGGGCCGGGGGGACATACCCTGCCCAGCATACCTGTATTATCAGCTTATGCGCGCTGTATAGACTATACCTGCCACTGTCTAACTAGAGACGTCAAAAAATTACAGGTAGTCTCGCACGCATATCGTCTCCTGCAGGTTACTGAACTAAGGCTCAATTCACACCAGAAGAGCGGCGAAGGGCGGCGAAGCGGAGCGCAGTTTCGGTGTCATGAGAATTTTAACCCTTAAATTGACAACGTGACTCCTGTGATACGTTCATTTCAATTAAATCCTGTGGCTCGTATACGTATATTTTGTAATTTTTTTTATTACATGCGAATTACTTATTATATATGAAATGTTAAAAACAATGTATGTTACCACCAATACTAACTCATGAGCGTTAATTTGAAAAAGAGTTCGTAACGGAAACACTTGCCGCTGCCTCGGGTAAGTTATTTATGTTAATTTCGGGTATACGTATGTAGATACTATGTTTCAGGTGATTGGCGTTATTACGATTTATTAATGTATTAGAATATCTACTACTGTACTTTAAAGGTTGCCTATAAGAAAGTTTATGAAAGGAAACATTTGTATGTACCTCAGGTGTCCCGTTGCCAATTCCTTAAAAATTTACCTACGGGTCACACGAGTCCCATTGCCAATTGCTTAGAAATATATGTAAACAAAAAATTGTAAATTATACACTTTCCTGAAGGGTTACATCGCTGATTTTATGAAGAGAGCAAAACTTTTGTGTATTGAATTAAATGCAAAATGCCTTTTTGATTTGTAATTGGAGATATGAAGAAAAAACAAAAGCACTAATGTCTAACGCGTTCGGAATCACGATCGCTTTAAATTTGACAGTAGGCGACCAATTTACTTTAAAATCTTAATAAATGGTGTCACGTACCATCATAACAGTTGAAACCAATACCCTGGAGCTTTTGAAGACAATTGAACGAGTAAATCACCAAATATTGGTTCTGCGCGCAAGTGGAAATAATTTTGTTGCGCGAAAGCATTTTATCGAAATACTCGAGATCACGAGCGTTTTCCACCATCAAGTCCGTGCCGAAACCGAGTTACGTTAGGCAATAGTCCTGCTGTTTCCGTTTATTCCAGGAAAAGTTACGTTTTTGCTAAATAAACAATAAATTTTTGTATTTTGTGATTTACTGAGTTCTTGGCAATGTGACTCCCGTGGTACATATGTACTTTTTACTGGACTTGGCAATGTGCCACGTGAGTCACATAGGTTTTCCAAAAAACTGCCGTAATTAGATTTTTTTTTATATTTTTCTGAGGCTTTTTAAACTATATTTAGTTATATTAATTGAATATTTCAAGGTTTCCCAGCATTTCAGTACCTTGCCAATTTAAGGGTTAACTTTACTTTCATTACAATAACACTTATTATCACATGAGAAACTCCAACGAGGCCCGCGGAGGAATTCCGGCGAATTCCATAAACGAAGCCGTGCGACTGCGCGAAAAGTCGCGGGAATGCCCGAGGATGCTCGAGCAGTAGCGAGCGGCCGCTGTTAATATTCTGCCCACAGACCTTGGAACCTAACCGACTTCCCGCGCATTCCAGCGACTTCTCGAGCAATCGCCGGAATCCTCGCGCCTTCTCTATCGAGCGGGTCGCTGCGCTTCGCCGCCCTTCGCCGCTCTTCTGGTGTGAATTGAGCCTAAGCCTAACTGTTGTGTTTTATACTGACTCAGCAATGAACTTACTGCACATGATTTTACCACTTCCACCGGCAGGGCTATTGTTCAAAGCGCTTGGAATCACGATCGCTTTCAATTTGACAGGTCGAAACCAATACATACATACATACATATTCTCACGCCTGTATTCCCAAAAGGGGTAGGCAGAGCACGTGAACTCAAAAATCCAGTGCCACGTTTAGCAATTTCAGGGTAACCAGATGGTTAAACGTGATATTGCAGTGACAGGTTGGTAGTCATCGCCCACAATACACTAACCCTTTCCCAGAGTCGACTCTTACGATACCCACGGGAAGAAAGGTGGAAGTGTTATTTTAACCCGGAACCACACGGGGAGACCAATGCCACTTTAAAATTTTATCAAATGGTACCCCGTAACGGCATGACAGTCGAAATCGAAACCCATGTCCAGGCAAGTAAGCCAATTGAACGAAAGATTCACCAAAAATTTATTTCGAATAATCAAGATGACAGTTGATTGACAGGGGATTGGTTTGTTACACGAAAGCATTTAACCGAGACGTTCGGGATCACGATCGCTTTACTCCGTCGAGCCCATGCCGATTCCGAGCGCGTTGGACATTAGCCCAGCTGTCGGTTTAGCACAGCAATACGCGCGGATAGACACCTGTCACTTTCTGACGTCTCTAGTCAAACAGTGACAGGTATAGTCTATTTCGCTCGCATCGCTACTCGCGCCCTATCGTGTCAAGCAGGCTGGTCGATACCTGTGTTGTTGACTGTACATCAGGACTCTTAAAATCCTTCTTTAAAAATGTTTAACTTTATAAAAAGGTCGAACATAATTGAGGTTAAACCATCAAAAAACCATGGCGATTTTGAAGCCAATTAGTAATTAAAAAGTTAGTTACCTAAATATATAAAAGGAGAAACTGACTGACTGACTGACTGACTGACAGATCGACGCACAGCCTAAACGGCTAAACGGAGGCACTTGAAATTTGGAAGGGACGTAGCTTAGGTACCTTAGAGGTGCACTAAGAAAGAAATTCCCGAAATTCCCACGGGAACGGGAATTAGCGGGAAAATCCCGTTGTATGAAAAATCTAAATCGCTTAACTTAGACGCTTGAAATTTGGCATGCAGGTACCTTAGTAAACTTTAAGCTTAGTTGCAACGGGATATTGCGAAATTCCCACGGGAACGGGAGTTAGCGGGAAAATCCCGTTGTATGAAAAATCTAAACCGCTTAAGTTAGACGCTTGAAATTTGGCATACAGGTACCTTAGAAAACTCAAAGCTTAGTTGCAACAGGATAATTGGAAATTCCCACGATTAGCGGGAAAATCCCGTTGTTTGAAAAATCTAAACGGCTTAAGTTAGACGCTTGAAATTTGGAATGCAGGTGCCTTAGTAAACTTAAAGCTTAGTTGCAACGGGATATTGCGAAATTCCCACTGGAACGGGAATTAGCGGGAAAATCCCGTTGTATGAAAAATCTAAACCGCTTAAGTTAGACGCTTGAAATTTGGCATGCAGGTAAAATTGAAATATGTAGTCGAAGGGATGAGGAGTGAGTGACATAGGCTATTTTTTGTCTTTTTATAATCCATCACTTCTCTAAAATGAGGGTTGTATAGTATTTATGGAGCATTCCGCAGTTTATCAATGTTTTCTTTAAAGCTTATGCCTTTTATCCTATTCCCAAATTGAAAGACATAAACAATATTCCAATAATTCTGAGACCTCTTCTGTGTCATTCCGAATTTAATGCGAGCGAAGCCGCGGGCAAAAGCTAGTCAATACATATAAGTTGACGTTTCAGACAAACACCTGTTACTTGTTTGTACAGTGTGACTCGTCTGCGTAACATTTTGCTTTCAGATAATTGAATTAATTGTATTATAATCATATGTTTTTACCTTAATTTGCATACATGTGTCCAATTAATATATAAGTCGAAGTAGATTTAGCAATAGTTTCCCGAAAGAGAGCAGCAGAGTCAGCGGTTAAAGCAATCCTGGGAACAGGTGGGTAAAATAATTAATAAAATAATTATTGTTTCATGTTAATGTTAAGATACCAATTTTACCCGTGGGTGTCGTAAGAGTCGACTCTGGGAAAGGGTTAGTGTATTGTGGGCGATGGGCTAGCAACCTGTCACCATTACACATGACAACTGTACACCTAAAAAAGTATATGCTAGAAGAGGCCACGGAACATTTTTTTTTTTTCGGTTTTTGGTTTCGTAAGAGTCGACTCTGGGAAAGGGTTAGTGTATTGTGGGCGATGAGCTAGCAACCTGTCACTGCAATATCACGTTTAACCATCTGGTTACCCTGAAATTGGTAAACGTGGCACTGGATTTTTGAATTCATGTGCTCTGCCTACCCCTCATGGGAATAGAGGCGTGACAATATGTGTAACCAATTTTTCAATATTATACTCTTTCATCTACGTTAAAATCTAAAATAATGCCAGAAGTGGTTATAGAACGTGAATTAGTCATGGTTTTGTCTATAGAGCGTTTCGTGTGCTCTGCCTACCCCATTTGGAAAAAACAGGCTTGATGTATGTGGGTAAATATTCGGGCGTTTGAACCACTGTCATTATTCTCAACACTTTTTTTATCAGATTTCTTAAGAAATTGGTACAATAAGTGTGTTATATGTATGTATAGTGTCTGTGCCTTATAAATAGGTACACACTAGACTAGAGTATTATGTACACTTTCCTTGAAGAATCTGATAAAAAAAGTGTTGAGAATAATGACAGCGGTTCAAACGCCCGAAAATTTACCCATGTATGTACGAATATGTAAAAAGATTTTGTCTTAGGCTAACCGATGCCCGAACTTTTTTTGCTTTTCCGTTTTATTCAATCTAGGAACTTTTTCACAAAGACAAGAGTAATCGAAATTGTTTAGGAAAATTGGCTTGAACTACAAAAGAATATACTGTTTTTTTATAGGTATAGGACGGTCGAAAATTGACCGTAAATATTCTAACCAGTGGTCGGTTACACGCGTCTAAAAACTCCTGTTAAGTTTCATTAAAAAAAAACGAAAATCTGAAAATAATTGTCCATTCTTTTGTACTCCGGCTCTTGTACCGTGTTGCATCGCAGTGTCGAACGAATGCAAGTGCGTACGCGCCATTCGCCAACTAACAGGATTTGCGTACACGACGTAAGATAGGTAAAACAAAGAGCGCAATAATAAAAAAAAATGGTTTCTATAGCGATGAAACATTTGTCTCATACTAGGTCAATATTGAACGGTTAATTTTCAGCCGCCCTGAAGGGCTAAAATTTTTAGGGTTCGTCAATAATAATCTAACACTAAATTTAAAATGTACGCTGTTCATGTTCAATTATTGTAAGGAGTTATTTTATGATTAAAATTGCTATTTAATTTAAAAAAAAAACATAATTTTTTCAATATTATTGATGTGGATTTGAACATTTTTTAAAAAGTAAGTAGTTATTCAGGGTGAATACTTTTCCTGTTTTTTCACATGAAAAAAATATTTTCTCGCGATATCATTTACTTAAGAACTTATCTTCGATCGATCTTATCTTCACGCTTGAGCTTACTGGCCACAGTACCACTGTCCTATAGTAATGATGCTCTTAAAGTGCTGTACTTTAGATTTGGGTAATTTTTTTGAGAAGTTCGTATCAATACCTAATTTTAGCACTTGACTGTACTAAAAAGTAACATTGTCAGTATCAAATTTCCGGTAATTTGTGTGCAAATGAAGCAAGTTAATTTTGTTTGTTAAAATGATTCAATTACCCTTCTAAATTCAATCGATAATCCCACGCACATAATCGCATTTCTAGGTCAAAAAAGGTCAATAACTGAAATGTTTAACCCGAGTTTAGTTTTGGGTTAAAATACATTTCGAGTTAGGTAGGTCTGCTTTGATCAAGTTAAGCGATAATGACAAACACAGAATTTGATTAAAAACTAACGTGGAAGGTTTGGTGGTTTTCCACCAACGAGACGAGACGAGACGATTCGAGAATTTTTTATGTGACTCTTTATGAATATGAATTGCTTATTGTAATTTGACATAAATAAATTATTATTATTTATCGGTGGTGCCGGGTTAGAATAGCACCTCCCCCTTTCTTCCCGTGGGTGTCGTAAGAGTCGACTCTGGGAAAGGGTTAGTGTATTGTGGGCGATGGGCTAGCAACCTGTCACTGCAGTATCACGTTTGATCATCTGGTTGCTCTGAAATCGCTAAACGTGGCACTGGATTTTTTTTAATTCATGTGCTCTGCCTACCCCTCTCGGGAATACAGGCGTGAGGATATGTATGTATGTGTATTTATCGGTAAGGTGAGACGAGAAAAGGCTAGGCGGGAATAGAATTTGTTGAAACTTAGACCAAACACATGGGGTATTTATAATGCGCAGTTTATATAAATATATATTATCAGTTCAGCCATAAGTCATCCAAAGCTGAACGAGCCACTCATTTGACCAGTTTAAGTGACGGCAGCATAAATGGAAGTAATGGAACTAACTTCATGATTATTCTCAGCATGGGATTATTTGACTACTTCATATCGGCGGCCGAGGTGAAGGCTGTGGGGCCCACCGTGAAGTTCCTCCAGCTGGCTCTCACTGCGCTGTCTTCTCTGCAGCTGGGGTCTAACCAATTTCCACCTCAAGCTAACGTCTTTGGTAAGCATTTCGAGATCAACGACAGTTTTCCAACTTTTTCTTGATGCGTTCCCCTTAGGTAAACAAAGAGCGACCACTTTTACTCTGGTATTTCAAATCAAGATGGTTTGATTTGACCAACGTCTTTGTTGAGGGAGTCACCTCCCACAGGTTAAAAAACTTTGCTAATATACTCAGTGCAAGAAAACCATGAGGAATATGAGGGCTTCCGAAGTTCTCCTGATACATGATTCGAAAAGAATTAGCAAAATGGGCCCAGAAGTTCACGTGTGATGTCGTAGTCAAAGAACCTTATTTTCTTTGACTTATTTTTGTAGCTACGTAGGTTAAAAATATTGTCAGTATTGTTAACTTCTTTAGGGACATCGTTAAACTGAATACCGCTGTCACTTTAATCGGCAGATTTGCGTTGCATCTACTTAGCAGTCTTTATTCTTATGCCAATTTCTGAAGACCAACGTATACGTTATGTAGGCTTAGGAGGGAACTCTTTTATTTATGATTTACTAGCTTTCCGCCCGCGGCTTCGCCCGCGTGGAACTCGGTTATATTGCGGTATAAAGCACAATTATAAGAAAACTTCTCGTTTCAAACGACACACAGCGCCATCGATCTATCATCTATCGATCGGTCATCGATTGATATCGATCTATCATCGATCGATATCGATCTATCAAGCAAACTATATTTTTGTTTTCCCTCGGGAACATCAATTTTTTCCGGGATAAAAAGTAGCCTATGTCACTCTCCATGCCCTAAACTATCTCTACCTAAAAAATCACGTCAATCCATCGCTCCGTTTAGCCGTGAAAGACGGACAAACAAACAAACAAACAAACAAACAAACAAACAAACACACTTTCACATTTATATATTGGTACGGATGATAAAAGACACGGATAACTCACGTCCTAAGTCAAGTTAAGCTTTATATTACTTTATCTTTCAGCTTCCGTAGTCCTTCACCCTTTAGGGTGACAGGCTTTAGCCTGTCATCATAATTTCTGTCATCAGCACCACAATTTTATTAGTATTACACTCCTTGCAAATTACATACATTTGGTAAACACAGCTGGTACCTATTGAAAGTGAACTGTTACCTAGTCGGTTAGGTTACTTATTTATTGTATTGTATGACTCTTTATTGCACATAAAAACAATTACACAAAACAAGAAAACAGAATAACAGCCTCACGTACAAAGGCGAACTTATTGCTTATTTAACATCTACAGCTGTAGGTACTATCAAACCAATTGATTTCTGATCCACCAAAGAAATCACTAACAATGAACGTCATAGTGACATTGCATAGCTCGACGAAGGATATTCTGCAGTGGGTCAGGAATCACTTGGTTCGACTGTACATTGTTTTTGTTGGAGAGTAAGGAATTGATATTTTTGCTCGCAGATGGTCAGAAATTCGACTTCATCGTGGTTGGTGCGGGATCTGCAGGAAGCGTGATAGCTAACAGACTTACTGAGATTTCAAAATGGAACGTGCTACTGGTTGAATATGGCGACAACCCTCCCATTGATTCTGTGGTAAGATTAGAACACATGGAAACAGTATACACATATTATAAATACACGCATGTTTTCTTATACGGAGTAGGTAGATGTCTCAAAGCGTTAGTTAGTTCAGCCACTTTAAGCATACTTGTTAAAATCTAGGAAACAGTATACACGAAGTAAATCTCTCTCTCTTTGGTACATAAAGTTGGTTCGGGATACAGCTACTTAATTGAATTGATAACAGAATTTTCGTCCGCCTAGTTGACTCATCCCATAAACCAAACATTATGGAGCAGTGACATAAATAACTATTACAGCTCCACATTTTGTGTCACTCGTTTCAAGATTTTTTTTTACGATTTCAGCTACCTGGTTTGTTCCCGTTCGTCGACTACTCTATGGCTGATTGGAATTACTACACAGAAGACGATGGTTATTCCAGCCAGGCCCACAAGACCAAGACTATTCACATGACGCGAGGCAAGATGCTCGGCGGTAGCAGTGGCGCTAACTACATGTTTGACGTACGTGGGAACAAAGTGGACTTTGACAATTGGGTAAGCAAAGGAGCTACTGGTTGGGACTGGAATAATGTCACATATTATTACAAGAAGAGCGAAGGCAACCGTAGTCCTGAAATCATAGCAGCCGACACAGAAAACTTGCACAACACCAAAGGCCCCTTAGGAGTTACGAGACCAACTTGGGATAAAGAAACAGATAACTATCTCAAAGCATTTGGTGAACGGAATAAGATTCTCCTTGATAACAATGGGCCAGAACAACTAGGGTATTCTCTGCCGCAGTACACCATTGCCGATAAAAAGCGTCAAAGCACTGCTGTTGCTTATCTGAGACCTATCAAGGACAGAAAGAATTTGTTCGTCCTAAAAAATGCTCTTTGCACGAAAATCTTGATCGAAAATAAGAAGGCTATAGGTGTACAGATCAAAGTAAATAATAAAATAATAAGTGCTTACGCTAATAAAGAAGTAGTCGTTTCGGCTGGGGCGATCAACAGTCCTCAATTAATGATGCTGTCAGGTCTTGGACCAAAAGCTCATTTGACTGCGAACGGCATAAAAGTTGTGTTGGACATACCACAGGTTGGTAGGAATCTGTACGATCATCCAACGGTGACTGTGTCTATTACAGGCAAAAAAGGCCTTCAATCAGCTCCTCAAAGCATCAAAATCTTGACTAATCTGGACAAGTTCCCTACGCCTTGCATTATGGGTCATGTAGCTTTGTCGGAAAAACAATCGTACCCAGATTATCAAACTTTGGCTTTCCCATTCCCAGCGGCGACAATTCTGTCCACTTTGATCTGCGCACATGTCTTCAGATTGGATGACGCCATATGCACAGCCATTGCAGAGGCCGGTCAGAAACAAGAGACCGTGTTTGCGCAGATCACCTTGCTTCATCCAAAATCTAACGGTTACATCGAGCTCCGGAGCAAAAACCCCGAAGACAGCCCGAAGATATTTGCCAAGTATTACTCGAACGACGAGGATTTAGACATGCATGCGCGAAGTGTTGAGGACTACCTTAAAGTTGTGGACAGCGATTATATGCGAAGTGTGGGTTCAGAAATTGTTGACATGAAAGTACCGCAATGTGCTGACATAGAGTTTAATACTCATGAGTATTGGAAGTGCCACGTTTTGAATTGTGCTTCGACGTTGTGGCATCCAGTGGGGACTTGTGTCATGGGTCCGAAGGGCAAGAGTGTGGTGGATCCTGAACTGAGGGTTTGGGGCATCGATGGGCTGAGAATAGCAGATGCTAGTATTATGCCTCGTACCCTTAGTGCCAACACTAACGTGCCTTGCATTATGATAGGAGAAAAGTTAGCCGACATGGTCAAACGATCTTACGGTGTTCTATGAGATGCTGGCAACGTTGAAAGTAGTTACTACATTCAAGATTCAGATGACTTTCCCTAGCTGAATAAATGTTACATGAGATAAAGTAATCTAATTCATGCTGGTTGCATTTGGACTTAGTTGATGTAGCACCTGACTCAACAGAATAAATAAATTATTTTCAAGGTTGAATTTTCATTACTGCTAAAACGATTCCTCCGAGGCTAAAACGTATAGACTTGATGATTCCCTGCTTGAGCCCACACCGCAATGTAGAAATTAGATTTGTTTCTGAAACATTCAACAAACACAAAACAATGGACAAATCTATATCTTCACTAATATTATAAAAAGGAAAGATTTGTATTTTTGTACTTTTGTGTGTATATTTGTAATGAATAAACTCAAATACTACTGAGTTAATTTTATAATTTTTTTCACCATTCAAAACACAGAACAGAAAAAACTAGTAAATAGAAGTGCCCCGCCCACTGGGCACGTGTGTTACCGTTACGCGGGCCTCGCCTTAGTCCGCAGCTTTCATTATACGTGAAAGTTGAGCGAACGATTTTCTGAAAATATAAATGTACCCTATTCTGCAATTTTAGAAGGTAAAAACGATAGCCGCAACAAAAATATTACTCATGGCGGATCAATGAAAGCTGCGGACTAAGGCAAGTCCCGCGTAACGTTGACACACGTGCCCAGTGGGCGGGGCACTTCTACTAGTTTTTTCTGTTCTGTGATTCAAAAGGTACATTTACATGGAGTAGTAAAGCCTATTTTATTGTTATAAAGTAAAGTGATCTTTACTAAAACTTAAGTAGGTAGGTACCTAACGTAACCCAAGATGAAAAAAACCTTTAAACGCCTTTCGCCACAATGTACCTACTACAGAAACTATTGATGATAGAACAAGTCCGTTCCACAGTATGTGTGTACCTATGTAACTCATCATTGTAAAAAATATACATGACAAAATAACAAGCACAGAAAAAAACACAAGTACAAAGAAAAACATATTCCTTTGATCTTTTCCTGCTGACCTTCAAGCGAATAACAAAACATGTGAAATTACATTAGACACACAAAGAAAGTTGAGAGAGAAAAAAACAGTTTAACCTAAAATACATAAATAAATATATCAGATACATGACCCCTGTATGCCCAAATGGGGTAGGCAGACCACTCGAAACGCTGCGTTGGCGAAACCATGTCAATTTTACGTTCCGTGGCCTCTTCTAGCATATACTTTTTCAGGTTTACAGTTGTCATGTATAATAGTGACAGGTTGCTAGCATAAATATTGGCTAAAATATACCTTAACCTATTTCCTTGGTCGCCTTTTTCGACATCCACGGCATGGAGAGGTGTTATTCTTAACCCGACACGAGGAAAAAGTCGCAAAGTTAAAAAACTTGCTGAAATGTGTAACTGTGTGGAAGGATAACCCTAACCTGGACAGTTTCGAAGCTATCAGTTACCAAATGTTCAACTTGACGTATCAAGCGAACACTTGTTATTTGTCGTATAAACAGTGTGACACGTCTACGCAACATTTTTTATTCAGATAGTTTAATTTAATTGTTTTACAATTATTTGCTTTTCCCTAATTTACACACATGTGCTTAATAAATTGATAAGCCGGAGTTTTAGCAACAGTTCTCCAAAAGAGACCGGCAGAGTCACCGGTTAAAGAAAACCTGGGAACAGGTTGGTAATTTATTAATAAAATAATTATTGACATATAAAATATGTTAAGATAGCAACTTTTTAAAATTACCTAAAATACCTCTTTGATCTAAGCTAATTTTCAAAATTATGCCAGAAGTGGTTACGGAACGTGAAATAGAACACTCACAGCGACAAAGTAATTTATTGCTGTGTGTTAAGAGGGCATAAACATTATTTACGAACGTTATATAAGATCAGGTGGGGGAAGAGAAACTCAGGGGCAGGGCAGGGGTAAGAGGCACCACAGACCATAACTCGTACGAGTTATGAGTGAGTATGGTCTGTAGTGCCCTCTTACCCCCACCTGACCTTAGTGGTTTTGGACCAATGTTTAAAAAATTGTGAAAATTAAATTAACTCTTATTAAGCCATGAAAAAAATATGGTTAGACTAAACATATTACATAAAATTGTTTTATATAGTAAGGTCTAGGAAATTATTTGTTCGTGCCTCTGGCGGTGGAGACGACTGGCTGTTGGGGCTCCGAAGCAATTATTTTTTTGAAGGAAGTGGGGCGCCGTCTTCAGGAGAGGGGACTTGACCACCGCTCTGGGTCATTCCTGATGCAAAGGTTGTCATCGCAGTACAACGCGGTAACGCGGCTAGTGTTTTGGGCACCTTTGCGCCAGGGATGACGCGGGGCGGTTTATTTGACTGATTTTTTTTGTGTTTTGTTTTGTGTTTTGAGTTTTAAATAAATTATCCTATTACTGTTTTATATGTAATTACATTTAAATCAACGAGGAAAAAAATAAAGTAATGGTTCTATTTTGAAATTATGTAAAATGATATTTAAATAATAAAAACCAATAATTTGATTCATGTAACAATGTTATTCCTTAATAGACTATATTGTCTATCAGATAATAACAAATTTATATCGTTTGTGGTAAAATTTTATGGAAAATTTTCAAGTGAAAGACAGCTCTGACGCGTATTTTTGTGAAAACCCTTCAACAAATTGGTTAAGTAAAAGAAATCTGTGTTGCTAATAAATTAATATTTAATGTTAATCCCAAGACAACGAGTTTATTTATATGTTACAGTAGTTTTTCTTTAAAAACTTAAGGATTTATAGCTTCTTAAAGCATTTGAAAAACATCAAAATCGCCGAATTGTGTTTGCACGCTCTTAAGTTCCCAATCTGAACTCGGCCCGCTTGGGAACTATAGCCCAAACCTCTCTTGCCGCGAGGAAGCCTGTTCTCCGCTGTGGGACGTAATTGGGCTGGATTATTATTATTATTCAAGCATATTTATTTATATCTCAGGAAAGGGTTCTTTCAATATTCATAAAAAAAAATATCAAGGAGTATCGCATTTTTTGCAACAGATCTCTGAGCCAACCATCTAATGAGAGTCTTCTATGATGTTGGTCAAGACTCTTCAGGTCAGACCTCATGTCAACCGCAGCTCTCTGCTCCGCGCACCGCTTTCGCCAAACTAACTTCGCGACTGTTTTCAGCATGGGATTATTTGACTACTTCATATCGGCGGCCGAAGTGAAGGCAGTAGGGCCCGTCGTGAAGTTTCTCCAGCTGGCTCTCACTGCGCTGTCTTCTCTGCAGCTAGGATCTAACCAGTTTCCACCTCAAGCTAATGTCTTTGGTAAGCATTTGAAGATTTACGATACCAACTTAGTGTTTAAAATACATTGATGTAAGAAACATTTAAAATGTTAAAACTAACGGATATTTAGTGTAAAATTAATTACTTTAATAAAATTGCAAACTTTTTTCAGTCGATTAGTTTTTTTAAACCTTTGATAATTTACTTTTAAGAAATAGTCTTCCAGTGAAATCTTCTCTTCTTCAAGTTTTCCTTGATTCCACATTGCATAGTTTCGTGACATCAATAATCTAGAATATCTAGATTAAAACACTGTCAATGTCTGCTTGTGTCACCGGCGCCTGAATTAGAACTACGCTCCTTACAAATCAATAGGTACATTTGATAAGGAACTTGTAACTATTAAAAATGAACCGTTACTTACTTGATTGCGTTACCTATTGAATGTCTACAGCTGTACTATCGAACTATTCGATTCCTGATTCACCACAGAATCCGTTTTTAGTGAACGTCATAGCGACATTCCATTGCTCGGGGAAGGATATCTTTATTACGTTTGCAGTGAAGAAATCAGTTGGTTCGACTGTACATTGAGCTTGATGGAGAGTAAAGAAATGAACCTTTTCCTCACAGATGGCCAGAAATTCGACTTCATCGTGGTGGGCGCGGGATCTGCAGGAAGCGTGATAGCTAACAGACTTACTGAGATTGCGGAATGGAACGTGTTACTGGTTGAATATGGGGAGAACCCTCCTATTGACTCTGTGGTAAGATTAATGAAAACCCCATACAGACAGATACATTGATTGAGGATACAGCTACTTATAGAATCAATAACAGAATACATTTCAACAGTTTATAGAATTTTTGTCCACCAAGTCGTCTCATTTCGTAAACCACACTCGCAGTCACATAAATAACTAATACATGTCCACATTTAACATTATCATTCGTTCCAACAATAAATCTAACGATTTCAGATCCCCGGTTTGTTCCCGTTCGTCGACTACTCTATGGCTGATTGGAATTACTACACAGAAGACGATGGTTATTCCAGCCAGGCCCACAAGACCAAGACTATTCACATGACGAGAGGCAAGATGCTCGGCGGTAGCAGTGGCGCTAACTACATGTTTGACGTACGTGGGAACAAAGTGGACTTTGACAATTGGGTAAGCAAAGGAGCTACTGGTTGGGACTGGAATAATGTCACATATTATTACAAGAAGAGCGAAGGCAACCGTAGTCCTGAAATCATAGCAGCCGACACAGAAAACTTGCACAACACCAAAGGCCCCTTAGGAGTTACGAGACCAACTTGGGATAAAGAAACAGATAACTATCTCAAAGCATTTGGTGAACGGAATAAGATTCTCCTTGATAACAATGGCCCGGAACAACTGGGATATTCTCTGCCGCAGTACACCATTGCCGACAAAAAGCGTCAAAGCACTGCTATTGCTTACCTCAGACCTATCAAGGACAGAAAGAATTTGTTCGTCTTAAAAAACGCTCTTTGCACGAAAATCTTGATCGAAAATAAGAAGGCTATAGGTGTACAGATCAAAGTAAATAATAAAATAATAAGTGCTTACGCTAATAAAGAAGTAGTTATTTCGGCTGGGGCGATCAACAGTCCTCAATTAATGATGCTGTCAGGTCTCGGACCAAAAGCTCATTTGACTGCGAACGGCATAAAAGTTGTGTTGGACATACCACAGGTCGGTCAGAATCTGTACGATCATCCAACGGTGACTGTGTCCATTACTGGCAAAAAAGGCATTGAGTCAGCTCCTCAAAGCATCACAGTCCTGACTAATCTGGACAAGCTCCCTACGCCTTGCATTATGGGTCATGTAGCTTTGTCCAAAGAACAAACGTTCCCAGATTACCAAACTTTGGCTTTCCCATTCCCGGCGGCAACGCTTCTGTCCACTTTGATCTGCGCCCATGTCTTCAGATTGGATGATGCCATATGTACAGCTATAGCTGAAGCCGGTCAGAAACAAGAGACCGTCTTTGCGCAGATCACCTTGCTTCATCCAAAATCTAACGGTTACATCGAGCTCCGGAGCAACAACCCCGAAGACAGCCCGAAGATATATGCCAAGTATTACTCGAACGACGAAGATTTAGACATGCACGCGAGAAGTGTTGAGGACTACCTTAAAGTTGTGGACAGTGATTATATGCGAAGTGTGGGTTCAGAAATTGTTGACATGAAAGTACCGCAGTGTGCTGACAAAGAGTTTAATACGCATGAGTATTGGAGGTGCCACGTTTTGAATTGTGCTTCGACGTTGTGGCATCCAGTGGGGACTTGTGTCATGGGTGAGAAGGGCAAGAGTGTGGTGGATCCCGAACTGAGGGTTTGGGGCATCAATGGGCTGAGAATAGCAGATGCTAGCATTATGCCTCGTACCCTTAGTGCCAACACCAACGTGCCTTGCATAATGATAGGAGAAAAGTTAGCCGACATGGTCAAACGATCTTACGGTGTTCTATGAGATGCAGGCATGGCAACATTGAATGTACCTGCTCACTACATTCAAGATGCGAACAGCTAAATAAATGTCGCTTGAAATAAATAATAATGATTGTTATTTCAGTTTATGAATATGATCCTTTTTAATGTAACACCTGACTCAATAGATTAAAAAATAATTTACGTGGTTGACTTTTCTTTACAGCTAAAATGCATGAGTCCCTGCGTTCGTGTCTACATCGCAATGCAGACGTTTGATTTGTTTCTGAAACATTCAACAAACACAAAACCGTAGGCAAATTGTGTATAAAAAAAAAATTAGGTCGAATTGAGAACCTCCTCCTTTTTGAAGTCGGTTAATGAGTGTCTACTAAGTACTGATTGGTCTATTATAAACTTTCAAACTTGCTTAGCGACACTAGTAGTACATACATACATACGCATGCAATCCTAAGGGTGAGGCTAAACGAGCGTCACCTTTTTTTTTTTTGGGCGGTGGGAAAATGCTTTACGCATACCGCCACGTCTTGGGGACGACGCGACGGTTATGTGGACTCTCCTCATAGGGAGGCATACCCACTAAAAACCCACCGATGGTTCCTGCCCGCCAGATTGATAAGCGTCGGGGGGTCCCTAGCACGTTAAACGCCATGGGGGTCACCGGTGACCTCACCCTTCCTCTATCATAGCGCCATGGGGGTCACCGGTGACCTCAACGTATAGTCCTATTCAAACTACTTTTTCTCGCCGCCGGCCATACTGACTGTTACTTTATTCGTACTCCGTGACCGGCACGGCGCTGTAGAACTATACTGCGCAGTGGGACAAACATACCTTGTAAGGAATTGAAAAAATGAAAGATAGCGAAAAAAGTAACCAAAATAAAAATTCAGGATATATAATTCAAATTAGTATTTATTATTTAAACGAAAATTAGCAGTCTTTATTTTTTAATGAAATACAAACATAAAAATCAGTACTGCACTACTGGTGTAGCGGGTGGCCGGCAGGGTGCCCGCGCGGCGCCGGGTACCGGAAAATGTATTTTCTGTATTTGTACGCCATGGGGTGCACTGGTGACCTCAGCTATGTATTTGACTGTAACTATGTAACCCATGTACAGAATTGAATAAAACTTATTTTCTATACGTATCGTAACATAATAAACAAATTACGACCAAAAGTATTTTTACGATTTTTATTTTTTTCTATCGGCGTTTAACGTGCTAGGGATGCGTAAATAAAAATATATACAAAATATATATAAATAAAAATATATACAAAAATGCAGTCGGTGTCACATGACGACGCAAAATGAATACCGCAAAATGAGATGAGTAAAGGTCCGACCACACCGCAGCTTAAAATCCGGTCTTGCTGCGGAATCGCAGTGTCGCGTCGTTTTCGCACCGGTTTCGCCGCATGCTCCCACACCGCAGCTTAAAATACGCTGTCGCACCGTAAATTGATCGGCGTAAAAATCGCAAAAAATATTACACGGAGATCTTATGGCAGACACCACACCGGTGACGTAAAAGACGCAGATGTCTTGTAGATGCAGCGTTTTTTACGCAAAGATTTGCGAATCGGGGTTTCTCGGTTATTGTCGGTAACACTTCGTTTTTCACATAGAGATTATCAGATTCTATGTCTAAAATTTAAAAATGGAACGAGATAACTGAGTCACATTCTTTTGTTTTGTTGCTGTGATGGGTGCAGTTGATCTTTACTTATGTCATATAGGTATTTTGAAGCATGATTTTGACGCAGCGAATTTTAAGCACCGGTTTGGAAGGTTTGCGACAAAAAGATTATCGTGACGCACGTCATTGCGATTCCGTACCGTCACCGTTTTTTAAGCTGCGGTGTGGGGAGCACGCGGCGAAAACGGTGCGAAAACGACGCGACACTGCGATTCCGAAGCGAGACCGGATTTTAAGCTGCGGTGTGGTCGGACCTTTAAAGTAAGTGAACGAAAAATACGCGACTGACAACTCTCAAAATTACGCTCGTTTGGCTTCACCCTTAATGGGTTAGAGAGCCATTCTCAAAGTGTGTTCCGCGGAACCCCAGGGTTCCATGATGTTCCTGATGGGTTTCCGCAAGAATTTAGAAAAAATACAAAACTCCATTCTCTGATCGAAAATTTTGACGCGGCGAATACATGGTCCGTCCATGTGGATAAATAATATGTACTTTTAAAAACTGCTGTTTTTTTGTAGAGTTCCGTCAAGTGTTTCGCTTTCCAAAAGGGTTCCGTCACGAAAAAAGTTTGAGAAACGCTGGGTTAGACAGAGCACAGGAAACGAGGAGACGTAGTCAAAACCATGACTATATTGCAGTGCGTAGTCAGTGCCAGGATAATTTTAGGTTAAAGAATTGTTGAAAGTGAAAGAGGTTTAATAGGGACAGGTTACCAACCTGCCATCTAAAACGCTGCATTGCTCGGAACGCAAAATGACTAATTAACAGTAATTTATCAAGTAACCAAACATAACTAACCTAAACAATTTAAATGTAACAAATTGACAATAAAACAAAGCTAATGATGTATTTAACGGTCATTTTTATTCTTAAAACCTAATCCTATCGATTAGTATAGTAAAGGAGTGAGACTTTGTTTTTTTTTTTTTTAATTTAATCGGATCGGGTCTCGGGCGATTATTTATGTTTGTTTTGTTTATTTATCTATGTTTATTGCGATTATTTATGTTTGTTTTGTTTATCTATTTGTTTATTTATCTTTGTTTATGGAATGCGCTGGAATTCCCGCGGATCCGCGGGCATCCGCGCGCATCGTTAGAGTTTCTCATGCGATAATAAGTCTTATTACAATGAAAATAAAGTTGAAATTATCATGACACTGAAACTGCGCTCCGCTACGCCGCCCTTCGCTGCTCTTCTGGTGTCAATTGAGCCTAAATGTTTCTTCACTGTATACGCGCTTATAAGCTTATCCGTGCGCAAACGCACCCCCTCTTACTTCCAGGGTCCTTTTCAGACGCGAAGTATACCGCGGTTTCGACTGTAAGGTTTAAATCTGGAATTAAAACTGACAACAAGGTTCTAATTCAACTGAATTTTACCCTCACGATCGTATCGACCCGGTTGCAAAGGGGTAAGCTATCAGTGCAAGCGGAACATGTCCAGCAAACATCGAGCAAATATTTATCACCAGCAAAATTATCTGACACTACCCTAGTTACAAAGTAGTATCAGATATTTATGCAGCCTTTTTGTGCCAGATATTGGAGCTGGTGAGGACACGCGTTAACCTTTTGACCGCCAAAGACGCCATATCACGTCATCGCAAGTCAGTGCCCGTGACGCCACGACGTTATATGGCGCGTCGAAGTTATTGCGAAAGAACTATGAAATATAAAACTTCAACATTTTTTCTAGGTTTAGTTTATTTATAGGTACCTAGTGTAAGTTATTTTATACCTAATTTAAATAAAATAATACAGCACCATTCGAAAAAAAACAAGCATTATCTAAGAGCCGACTGACGGCTTTGGCGTTAGGAGCACAGCGTTTCACTTCGCGCCTTGGCGGTCAAAAGGTTAAATTTTAATGGAGGTACCGTGCGTGTAGATTCTGCCATAACATGCGCTCCAACCAATCGACTCCTGATCCACCATAGAACCTACTTACAGATAACAATTTATAGGCATTACTCTTTAAAGTAAAACTTTTTTACGTTCACCTACTGTGACAAGGAATTAATTGGTTCGACTGTTCCCGGCGGCATTTTTATAAATCTTGTACGGGAATAAGACCTAAAACGCTGAAAATAAGCTACTTACTAAGGTAAGCCAACAGAGACAAAGGGAATATGTGTATCTCTCGTTACATGATTACGCGCCTAAAATCTCAAAATAGCAAAATGACCACAAATCGTTTTATCCAAAAAGGCGTTGAAAATCTCAAACTAGCCTAGCAAAACAAGGCGCGAGCAGGCCCCCGACACTCCATACAACCGACCGCGCGAGACAGCCTACTACTACTACATAAACAACATAACGTCTGTACACGCACGATGTGTGTGCGTAAACTATGCAGGGCCATCACTCAATTTGTAGCTTTTTAGAACTAACTAAGAACTCATTAAATAAGTTAGTTATTAAGTGTCTAAGATGATTTGTTATAAGAAAAACTATAGTAGCACTGCCTAATTATACAAAATAATTTGGAATAATGTGAGCGTTTCTTACATTTGTTCATCGGATGGAAATCTGAAAACCTCCGATTCTTGTTTGAATAACTGATTTTCAAACACCTGTATACCGAACAATAGCGAACCATTTTTGTTCTATTCTCTAGCCAATAGTTTCACGTGTTTCACATCTAAGTATAAAATATTAGAGAAAATGTTCCTACCCGCGCATTCTGTGAGTACTGACAACCGTGTGACGTAAGCGCGGTGTGACTGCCTCGTTGACTGCTACGTCGCAGGCGACGATATTTTGGCGGGGGGAGGTGAGTGTCGCTTCTTTACGTAGTAATAGTTTCTATTCTTTGGCGCGAGCAGAGAAACGCGCGAGATAGACTATACCTGTCACTGATGTCTAACTAGAGACGTCAGTTAAAGCCCGTCACAGACTACGCGTATACGATAATATTTTATCTGCGTATAAATGCCATTTTTCCATATGTCGGTGTCAAAAGATACCTGACGGTAAATATGCGCAGTGTGTGGTAGCTCATTGAAATTGTATAGGGAGCGATATTGACAGATATATGTCCTGTAACAGATATCTTACCGTAACTGCTTAATGTGTGACGGGCTTAAAGGGCACGTAGACTATGTCGAGCGCGAGTCGACTGTAGACTACTCTGTGACTGACTAGAACTACTACACCGAAAATGACGGGTATAGTCAAGCACACAGTCCCCAATTAATTTATTTACATTGAAGGCCATTATGACATCACATTGCTCATTGACACTTTTATTACTTTCATTGTGACAACGTTCTATGGCGGGACAGAAACAAAAACCAATTGGGTTGACTGTACTAGTAACGATGTCAGACACCAATTACGTAGCTGACATGCCAAGGAAAATGGCCAATAATACACTTAATCAGTGACATAGTGATTTAGTGATTAATAGAAAATTGTGAGGTATATTTAAATACTTGATTTATTTTACTAAAATTTTATTCGATTGTTACATAAAAACATATCTTATAACAGTAATACAGTAAAAGTCAAAAACGTCAAGGTATCTAATCAATTCGTAATATACATAATATAACATTATCTGCGCTATAACGTGTAGGTATCACTATTTCATTAATTAATTATTAATAGGATCCACTTACAACAGTGCTTTATACTCGTCGATTACATACACCTTCGTAAGATATCTTGTATGCTTTAGGCAAAAAGCTGGCAACTACCAATCTGTTAAATATTTACAAAACCAATGGTATTGGATACAAAGGTCAAACATTTGAACTGTTTTTTTATTAAGTAATATTTTTTACAAGATGTGCCCGCGAGTTTGCCCGCTTAGTATAATAGTAACTTTGGGTAGCAGATTTAGATTTGTCATCACAATATCGTCTTTTAAGGATTAACTAAAATTTCTTTGGTTTAGGAACCTTGTTAAATTTGTTTTGCTTTTTTTAAATAGATCTTTTTTTCCCCAAAGTAATGGGACAAAAAATGCATGCTCAATAGTTTTGGCCAAGGCTGTACTTAGCTCTTTCATTTATGTTTAAATTAAAATTATGCGTAAAGTGGCTACAAAATATAATAATGGTACTATTGAACCAACTGATTCCTGACCCACCGTAGAACGTTGTCATAATAAACGTCATAAACATTTCCTTTGTCAAACAATGTAATGTCACGATGACGTTCACTATGAATAGGTTCTATGGTGGGTCAGGAATCAATTGGTTCGATGGTACCTAACAGTTATGGTTTCGCCTACGAAACGTTTCCTGTGTTCTGCCAACTCCAATTGGAAATACAGGCACCTATTTAGTTCACTCCGTATGAACTCTTAATCATATCAGCCAATTTCTCTCCGATCATAATGCAAGGTGCGTTGGTGTTTCCGCTGGTGATATACGGCATGACGCTAGCATCTCCTATTCTTAGTCCATCCACACCCCAAACCCTCAGTTCAGCATCCACCACGCTTTCACCTTCTATGCCCATAGCACATGTCCCTACTGGATGCCATAACGTCGAACCCATATTCAGAACATGGCACTTCCAATACTCATGGGTATTGAACTCAATATGTTTACACTGTGGTATCTTGAAGTCAGCTACCTCAGAATTTACACTCCTGAAATATTCAGAGTCAACGATCTTGATATAATCTTCTACACTACGCGCGTGCGTCTCCAAATCCTCATCGTTTGAATAGTATTCAGCAAAGATCTTTGGACTGTCCTCAGGATTGTTGCTTCTAAGCTCGATGTGCCCTTTGGACTTTGGGTGTAGTAAGACTATCTCAGCCATTAGGGTCTCTTGTTTTTGGCCAACCTCTGCCATAGCTGTGCAGACGCTATCTTCCAAGCCTTGCACTTGAGAACAAATTAAGGTGGGTAGTAAAGTCGCTGCGTAGAACGGGAATGCCAAAGCTTGGTAATCTGGGAACGTTTGACCCTCTGATAAAGATACCAGCCCCATTATACACGGCGTGGGTAATTTATCAAGATTTATAAGTACTTCAAGATTTTTGGGTACAGTTTTGATGCCTTTTCGGCCTGTTACGGTAACAGTTACCGTTTGATGATCGTATAAGTTCTGCCCTACTTGAGGCAAGTCTAGTAACACATCAATGCCTCTTTCAGTCAAATGGTCTTTTGGTCCGATGCCTGACAACATCAGTAATTGGGGACTGTTGATTGCACCGGCTGATAGAACAACTTCTTTTTTAGCGTATAGATTAATAAAGTTACCGTTTTCTAACTTTACTTCCACGCCGACGGCTTTCAAGTCTTCTATCAAAACTTTGGTGCACAGAGTGTTTTTAAGCACAAATAGGTTTTTTCTATTCCTGATGGGTCTTAGGAAGGCGACGGCAGTACTCTGACGAATACGCTTGGCTATCGTGTAAGGGGGTAACGAATATCCTAGTTGCTCATGTCCATTAGTATCAGTTAAAATATCATGGCGTTCGGCAAACGCTTCGAGATATTTTCGCGTTTGTTTTTCCCATAAAGGCCTTGTGACTCCCAGCGGGCCGTTGGTGTTGTGTAGCTCGGGAGAGTCGGCGTCCATGATTTCTGGACTGAGGTTGCCTTCGCTCTTTTTGAAGTAATATGTCACGTTGTCCCAGTCCCAGCCAGTAGCTCCTTTGTCCACCCATGTTTCGAAGTCTGCCTTGTTCCCTCGCACGTAGTACATATAGTTCGCCCCGCTAGAGCCACCCAGCATTTTGCCTCGGGTCATGTGGATGTTTTTCGATCTGTGTGCTTGACTAGAGTACCCGTCATTTTCGGTGTAGTAGTTCCAGTCAGACATAGAGTAGTCAACAAAAGGGAAGAACCCAGGGATCTGAAAGATGGTGACATTGTTTTAATCATAGCACAATTGGACCTGCTAGCAGACAGTGCAGACTTAGCACTAGCTCAAAAATTCAAAATAGACTATTATATCTGACAATGGTCTAACTAGGTAAGTCAGAAAGTGAAAGGTAGACTATTCCGTGTACAAAACGACGCGCGCCTGTTGCTGTGCTTTGCTTGTGGGTCTGTGATTTCCAACGCCTTTTTGTATAAAGCTACTTGTGATACATTTACTATTTTTGGATTTTAGGCGCAAATTGACGCTAAGTATTTTTATTAAGAGGAAATGGAGCGGTCACATTTTGTATGGAAACGTAGTCCCCTGATTCCTCGCTGGATATTACCCGTAGGACAATGATTTTTCACATCAACAATCTAATGATATATTAGCATGTTCCTATGTTTTCCTTTTTTTCTTTATTGAATTATTAAAGGAGATAATAACCTTCAAAAACATGAAAAATTGGCAAGTTTTTTCCGTTGTGTTCAAACCTCTAGAAACCAATTTTAACACAATGATATCAAAATATAAGAACATAGAAACACAGTTATGACATTTTTTAAACATTTAATGAAAAAACATATTTAATCGGTTAAGTTTTGGAGAAGAAATCAGGGGACTACGAAACGTTGTTTTTGAATAATTTTCATAGGTATTTTCGGTCCGAGCTGTAGTTGTTCTTATCGCACTAGACATCGTCTGGGCAGGCCACGGCGCGACAGAAATAGATTTAGCAAATACCTATTTTTCAATTCCTTCAACCGGCATATTTCCTCTTAACTAGTGTAGTTTAGGAAACCTCTGAAAAACATTTCCTAGATATTTTCATTATTAATATTATGGGAGGTAAATGTTTCATTGCTTTTCAGGTCAATGCGCTCTGTGTTATGCCACTTTTAGTCGTCGTTTTAGTCATTGCGCACGTGTATCCGCGATTGTTATTCCTATACGACATTGCGATGCCAGGCGATTGACTAAGAGGGAGTACAAAAGACTGAGCAATACTTTCAGATTTTCGTTTTTAATTACATGAAAATTCTGGAAGAAAAGCTTCACAGGGGTTTTCGACATACCCGATCACTGGTTGAAAAATTTACGGTCAATGTTTGCCACCCATTATAATACACTTAATTGACTTCTGCACTTTGACGTTTTGGGAGGCTATACTTTAGACCGATAGGTACTTAAAAGATGGTAAACAATATTGACATGTCTTTTTATCGAAATACACAGTCTAAAAATGAAAATCGTTACACTATACAATTCAATTATGAAAGTAAATGATTTTTTCATACCTAAATTGTAAAATGTAAAGATTTAGATTTATAAAGTGTATGTTTAAATAAAAAGACACGTTAAGATTGTTTACCATCTTTTAAGTACCTATCGGTCTATAGTATAGTCAGGTTCCTCTCTTACCACGGCGTCTATGGGCGGGTTCCCGCCGGCTTCCACCAGCAGCACGCTCCAGGAGCCGACCTCGGAGAGCCTGCTGGCCACCACGGCGCCTGCTGACCCGGCGCCCACCACGATGAAGTCAAATTCTAGACCGTCTGTAAGACGAAGTTTTTATTTATTTAATACTATCTGTGCCCGCGACTTCGACCGCGTGGAATAGTTATTTTGGGCATTACTTACTTACCTTTTTATCGCAATAAAAGGTAGCCTATGTCCTTTCTCAGGCTCTAAAGATTGTCTGTACCACATCAAAATCGGATGAGAGGTCTAAGCGGGAAAGCGTAACAGACAGACAGAGTTACTTTCGCATTTATAATATTAGTGGGGATGGCGACTGTCCATTCGTAAAGATGAAGTTTCTTTTCTTCCACTCTTTTTTTTATCATTAAACTCAATTTATCAAAAAACTCTGGCATGTAAATAAGTGTTTTTGTTTTATTCAGTCATCGTCTTCATCGGTCGATTCAGAGTGGGGATGGAGTGAGAGAGTAATAGATAGATATAGAGTGAGAGAGGAACAGAATATACAATATAGACGCATAATATACTATGTCGATTAATTTTAATTACTTGGGTTTGCTGAAATAGCGAAGTAGTTGAACTATTTAGTCCTTCAGATAGATTTCCAAAAAATATTGTAGGTACGTCCACATATTTTTAACCGACTTCAAAAAAAGGAAGTATTCAATTCGGCTGTTTTTTTTTTTATGTTACCTTAGAACTTCTAAACGGGTGGACCGATTTCGATGGTTCTTTTTGTGTTCGATGGCAAATGGCTTCCCATTGGTCCCATTTTAATTTCATCAAAATCTAACTAGTAGTTTTTGAATTATCCTTAAAAAAAAAAACAACGAGCATTCAGGCATTTTAGTCCGAACTTACATTTGTACATACTTACATACCTAAATACAGTCACGCCTGTATTCTTAAATGGGGTAGGCAGAGCACACAAAACGCTACATAGACAAAACTATGTCTATGTCACGCTTCGTGGCCACTTCTAGCACATTTCTTGTAGGTTTTGAGTTAGCAGGTATAATAGAGACAGGTTGCTTCCCTGTCGCCTAAAATTTACTTTAACCTATGTCCTTAGTCGCCTCTTGCGACATCCACGGAAGAAATGGAGAGTATTTTTATGTGTATTCGCTGATTACTCGAAGACGCCTCGACCGATTTGGAAAATTCTTTTTTCGTTTGAAAGGATATAGTTTCCAGGTGGTCCCAGTCCCATTGTCAGTATATCTTGACCTGATGATGGAATATGAAGGAAATCGAGGGCAACCCTCAAATTATATAGGCACAGGTAATGTTTTTAGTACATTTTTCAAGGCTACACCAGTATTTACGCTTGGCAGTAAAAAAATACGACTGAGCTGATGATGAAAGGTCAACTCCTTAATTTTTAGGAGTTAAAGGATAATTTTTTCGATGCTGAATGCACCTGCAGACTGAAAATTATAGTTTCAGTAATTAGCCAGGCCTGCTGCTTCTCAAGCGTTGCATTTCTGCTAATGCTCGTTCATTGTGGAGTTTAGAGGGTTCTAAACCAGATAGAGCTATTCCTTCTAAAGCCTTGAATCTGCTGAGAGCTATGTATACCTACTTGACCTTTAGTAATATGTACATAAACAGAAGTTTCCTTTCAGAATAAAGCTAATTTGAAGTCGGTTTTTTTTTGTTTAAAATTATTTCTTTTGTTTTCGTCTAAAATATACCTTTGACCTATTACCTTAGTTGCCTCTTATGACATCCGTGTTCAGCAATTGTTTGACATTTTGATGAATTATTATTAGTAGCTACCTACCTAGGTACTATTGTCACTTTAATCTTAATCTAAATGTTTATTGTCAATCTGTTCAACTTAAATTTGTGAGGATTTTATTTCTTTTCTATCAAACACTGTTAGAAGATTCCTAAGTAAGTCTAATCGCTATTCAGGATTTTGGTCTTTGTCGAGAGAGTAACGTTGTACATAAAACGCTACATAGATAGTAAATAGATATTTTATATTTCATATTCCGTAGCCACCTCCTGCATATTTTTTTAGGTTTTGAGTGAAAAGGTACTTTAGTGACAGGCTAGTTGAAATTGGAATAGACCTTCGAAATATGCCCTTTTACTTACCAAATACATTGGCTTGTGGCGGATAATTGTTGGAACCCAGACCCAGCATAGACAGGGCAGCCAGAGCCAGCTGGAACAACTTCACAACTGGGCGTATGCCTTTCACCTCAGCAAAAGATAGGATGTAGTCCAACCAGCCCATACTGGAACCGTTTAATTGTCGGCTACCTCCAAGTGGAGTGATCACTCCGTGAGCACAAGCGGTGATTGGTGATTAGTCGCTCAGTGATTGGTCACTTGGGACACTATAGGTACTCTTATTGTAGCGTAATCAAACTGGATGGAAAAAGTAATAGTAAAATAATGCCTATTTCCCTTTTGTTCCTATCACAGTCGATCGCAAAACAATGATCTTGAAACGAGTGTAACAGAAATTTAAATGCATAACGATGCTTGATTTGTTTTTCTACATGAGGCATGAAATTAAATTAAGATATAGTTAAGATATTAAGCGAAACTAATTTGAACGATCGGCAGTAAGTTAGGACTCGTACCAAAATAATTGTCGGTAAAATAGGCATGTGTACGGGTTCAAAATATAACTATCTAATGAGTCCGTTAGTTAGATTATGGAAAAAATGAGACTCGTGTTATTCGGTTTATCAAATAATTAAACATCAATATAGGTAGGTATAGATCATCAAACTTCCGGAGTCGGGGCTTGTGACGACACACCGTTGTAAAAATTGTACCACGGAGTGACGTCACTCGAAACTTCAGAACACTATCCTTTATTTGTTTGTCGAATAAAAGAAAACATGCCTACATGCACAATATTTTTTGGTAGTGTATCTGATGGACAGAATAGTTCTTTTACCCAATGAAGGTTTACATAATGCCTTAACTTGTTTCCTTGGTCGCATTTTACGACATCCACAGTGACACCACATGGTAGCTAAAATGACATAGCATTGCATTGGCAGTGCCCTGGCACTATTCATGTTGTAGCTTTCTCCAGGCCAGGGTTACGGGATCGTAGATTTGACAGATGTCAAAGGTGAATAAAAAACGTGTCCCCGCTATGGCTGTACGGTACAGTTTTCCCAAGAAAATAACTCCGATCGGCTGTTACCGTCTGCGCCGAGAGGGACAGAACGATATCCGAGAGTAGCCGAACGTTTTAAGAGTCAGGACTCCCATCCTAGCTAATGGAATCAGTTTGAGTGGCTGATCATTACCAACATGACGAACCAAACGGGCGGCTGTCATGTTGACGTGACATCTATCAATCAATAACCAAAAACAACGCAAGAGTTTAGCGCACGAAAGTCTCTTTTATCGTTATTATTATTTTGGTAATACTGTAAGCTAAGTAAAACCGTTTAATATGTAATAAACTGTACTGACGTTTTGTTTTAGTATGATGGTAATGATCTGCCACCCAAAGTCCATAGAAAAGGTTTTTTGTTCCTAGTTACGCCAGCCTGGACGTATGTCATGAGTCATCTGTCTGTGACATCAATCAATAACCAATCAAAACTCGAGTGTTAAAAATCTTTTTTATCATCGGTAGATCGAAGTTTCCCGCGTCACAAAACTCGTCAACTGCGCAGGTATGTCCAGAGGAATTCTTAGTTCAGTAATACTGTACGACGCAGTCCGCCGGCCGCGATCAAAGTGACGTATCCGTGACGTCACAGTGATGTACGATGGACTGCAACCCTTGAAATTAACCCATAGAGTGGTCGGAAAATTACCGTAAATATTATTTTTTAACCAGTGATCGTGTATACGCATCTGAAAACCCATGTGAAGTTTTGTACCGGTATACCTATTAACACATTCACTGGCGACCACTCGGATCCGAGTGGGGCGGGCTATAGTAGCGGCGCCCCCCACGCGGATCCAAATGGAGCGGGCTATAGTAGCGGCAAAATTTATCAAAGACACGAGCTCGTCCTAATCTTATGACATATTAGTACGCAAAAAGCAATCGCGGAACAAATATCAATAATATTAGCGAACTAAACCGTTGCCAACCCTAGCGCTCGGATCCGAGTATTCGGCAACCAGCGGGATACAGATGTAGTGAGAAACTATTTTCCTTCGTAAATTTTCGGAAAAGTTCGTATTTATCGTTTTATTACTTAAAACAATTACAATTACTATTTAAAACTGGATATTTACCATATATTTTACGGAATGAATTCCCTTTAAAATGGGCACCGAAGCTATTTGAGAGAAAACGATAAATACGAACTTTTCCGAACATTTACGAAGGAAAATAGTTTCTCACTACATCTGTATGTGCCGACCACTCGGATCCGAAAAAGGCGTTTTTTTATTAAAAAATAATCATAACAATATTATATCCATATTTTCAAACATTCATAAGTACTTAATCAAAATTCGCCTTAAAAATTGTTGGCACCCAGGTAAAGATTTTGATTATTTTGTTGGCAGTGAATGTGTTAAGAAAAACTGAAAATATTTTCCAGTAATTTATTTTGTTTCCAATGCTAAATTGGTAATACTAATCTGTTATCAGGAGGTAATCACTAATTTTATGCACAATTTGTACAGTTTTCTGTTTGTTGAAATGTTTCAGAAACAAATCTAACGCATTGCGGTCTAGACACAAGCGCAGGGAATACATTTTAGCAGTAAGTATAATGAAACGTCAACCGTGTAAATTATTTATTTGTTCTATTATACTCTCAAAGTGTGTTCCGCGGAACCCCAGGGTTCCGCGACACCTCTGGAAGGGTTCCGCAAGAATTTAGAAAAAAAAACACCACTCTCTGGTCAAACGTTTTGGCACAGCGTACGGACGGACGGATGGACTGTAGTTTTTTTGTAGGGTACCGTCAAGTATTTCGCTTTCCAAAAGGGTTCCATCAGCAAAAAAGTTTGAGAACCGCTGTATTATAGAGTCAATACCTATTAGCTACATTAACGATTAAGATACTCACGAATTCCAAGGCCATCTCGCCGCGTCAAACGCCATTTAGGCCCTGCGCAAACGACAGACTATCCGCGACGGACTTTTTAGTCTGTGAAAATAGAACCTATGGAATTATCAGTAATGCACACGACGCGCAAAAAGTCCGGCGCACAATGCTTACAATCCACGCAATTTTTTGTGCGCTGCAGACTCGATCGCACAAAAAGTCTGCCACCTGCGCTGGCCCTTAACGTTTAACGCCACCGAGCCCTCCTTATGCCCCCCATTGACGATCACTCCGGGATATGGGTTTTTCCTAAAACTCCGGCGTCGCTCCGTTGCTTGTTCGCACTCTGGAGTGACGATTTGCCATTGACGATCAAATTGGACCAGGTTGATCGAGTTTTAGGAAAAACCCACATCCCGGAGTGATCGTCAATGGGGGGCATAACGCTGGTAAATCATGGTGGTCCAGTTTGATGGCCTATTGTGTAGAGAAGCGAATAGGAAGGCCACCGGGAGACGCTGGATGTACAACCCGTACGAATTAACTGTGCACCTCGCGCTGTGACGTCATTTGGACGGTACCGCTTGTAATCCGTATTTAGACGATGGAAGCGAGAAACGCGCAACGGTAACAAAGATGCTATCGCTACAGATAGCAGCTAGCAGCTAGTACTGAGCGCTTGCGGCGAATGCGGGGCACCGCGCGGGGCAGCGAGAGAGGGGTCGCATTCCAGCGAAGTGCACAGTTAATTCGTACGGGTAGTAAGTCTACAATCGGTCCATGTGGACGTCCAAAGGGTCATGTGTCATGTTCAGCAGTCATAGTTCAGTTCATGTGACATAACATGACATAAATGGTACATAATACATACACAAAGAAAGTTGAAAAAATAAAAAAAATATTTGAATTCAACAACAATCACGCCTGTGTTCCAAAATGGGGTAGGCAGAGCACACGAAACGTGACATAGACGAAACCATGATTATGACTACATCACGCTTCGCAGCCACTTCTAGCCTAGTTTTAGGTTTGTAAAGATGGAAGAGGTATTATAATGACTGGTTGCTAGCTTGTCACCTAAAACATGCCTAAACCAAATTCCTTAGTAGCTTACGACATCTACAGAAGAGATGGAGAGGTGTTATTCTATCCCGAAACCACACGGCAAGGTTATGAATTACCTACTTAATATTATGTTAATTATTAAAATATGGTAGGTACAGTCTGCTACAAAAGTTTATACACAGTAGAAGAGGCTTTGGCCAACAGTCGGAAGGTCAGACGTGACTTTGTAAAACTGGAAATGATTGAATCCGGTTTTATTTTGCGGATGTATTTAACAAAATATCTTCCAAAGTTACTTGACCAGTAGGCACGTCTAGCATGCTCTGCCTATCACCGTCTGATAGACAACCAAGACCATCTCACGTTCAATAGCCGCTTCTAGCACAATGTTTAGGTTTTAAGTTGGCTAGTATAACAATGACAGGTTGTTAGCCTGTCACCTAACTTCCTTAGTCGTCTCTAACGATATGAGACGAGATGACGAGAGGTGTTATTCTAAACTGTAGGGGGCGTCCATAAATTACGTGAGGTGTTTTTTTCAATTTTCTGACCCTCCCTCCCCCCCTGGTGAGATGTCTTGAGATTTTAGTCAACCCCCTCCCCCACCTCTAAATCTCACGTGAGATTTTTCTAAATGTGGTTTTGTTACGTAAACGCGTTGGATTGTTATTGTGAGAACAAAAAACATATTTATTTGACAAGAAAAAATAAAATGAATGACATAACTTAAAAAAAACTCGAATTTTTCTTCGTTCGGATACACTCATGAAGTGTCAAATGGAAAGCGCCATCCACATCCTCACTACGGTTTTTAAGACCTTAGGCATCTGGATTAAATGGACAAAAATAGTAGTTTTTTGGTAGTGTCAAACAAGAAAAAAACTGCGTGATATTTGCCGTGACGTGACCCCCTCCTCCCCCCAACGTGAGATTAGGTGAGATTTGACTCGACCCTCTCCCCCCCTAAAACACCTCACGTAATTTATGGACGCTCCCTAACTAACTGTCTGACTATGAAAGTCTCAGAAAACAATAGATAACTATACGTTGTCGGTTTAGGTAGTTAAAACAATATAAACAATCTTGACATGTCTTTTTATTGAAATACACAGTCTAAAAATGAAAATCGTTACACTATACAATTCAATCATGAAAGTAAATGATTTTTTCATACCAAAATTGTAAAATGTAAAGATTTCGATTTATAAAGTATACGTTTAAATAAAAAGACACGTCAAGATTGTTTACATTGATTTAACTACCTAAACCGACAACGTATACCTAGTGTATGTCGTGTCGTGCGGCACTCTACTAGTGCGTCATCGTGCTAAGACTATAGATCAATGTGACCAATGTCGCTGACCCCAGTCATCGATCGAGCTTTGTGTCATAAAATGTTACAACACACTCCATCCTGCTTTTGAATATAGAAGAAGACAAAGATGTTAAATCAAGATCAAAAGCTTTGTTCCACTGATTGCGAGGCGCAGCGATGCGAGTTGGAGACTATACCTTATCGGTTTAGGTAGTTAAAACAATATAAACAATCTTGACATGTCTTTTTATTGAAATACCTACACAGTCTAAAAATGAAAAACGTTACCCTATACAATTCAATCATGAAAGTAAATGATTTTTTCATACCTAAATTGTAAAATGTAAAGATTTCGATTTATAAAGTGTACGTTTAAATATTAAAAAGACACGTCAAGACTGTTTACCTACATTGTTTTAACTACCTAAACCGATAAGGTATAGTTCTCTTTCTCTCTGGTAGTTCGACTATTTTGCGCATGATTTTGTTCATCGAACAATGTTAATAAAAATAAATATAAACAACATCATTGGAAAATTACTCCAGACCTAGACCCAAATTAGGCAAGTTAATTCCTGTGCTATGGGTAAAGCGCAATTGAGAAACTTACTTAGGTAGGCTATACTGGTTGGCCGGAAACTGACCATTAATATTTTAACCAGTGGTCGCATTCACGTCTGAAAAATAATCAAATGATACATCAAAAAAAAATATATATATGATGTAGGTATTAGGTAGGTACACTTCCTTCCGAAAATTGGTTCGAATGAAATGTAGTAATTTTTTTTTAATACAAATAAACCACAATTTACTTTTCATTTAGGTAGGTTAATGGTACGGAACCCTTCGTGCACGAGTCCGAGTCGCTCTTGATCGGTTTTTTGCTTTGCATCGCTTCGCTTACGATGAATCCGAGCTCAACGATACGTATTCGGTGGTCGCAAATAATTTGCATGTTGCCTGTCAACCAACCGAATTCCAAACTTGAAATTTTGCATAACTACCAACATTATGCCTATACTAGCTTTTTCACATGACGTTGTTCAGTTAGAAAAAAGAGTTCGCGTTATAAAAGTCGTATTAATTTATAGATTCAATAAAGTAAATATTATTTTAATCTCTTCATTCATAATTATGTTTACGCGGGACTTAATCACGGTATTTTTTAATTACCTCTCGACGTTTCGGCCGCGTTACAGCGACCGTGGTCACGAGTTGACTGAAGCGGAGCTCGACGTTTGTTTGGCAGCCCGGGTCCTTCGAACTACCCGCACTTGATTTTCATCAGTAACGGCTCCCCGAACTACCCGCGTTTCACCGATATTGTCCACCGTTCCTCTATTACACATAATTATGTGTGAGAATCACGAAAGTTTAAAACAGTATCTCTTCATTCACTTTTGGAGTTCGCAACTTCGTAGCTACCTAATTAAGTTTAAAATTATGAATGAACATAACGTTTAGATAAGTTCAAACGTTAAAGATTTGTTTCTTTATCAGGTACGCAAAGTTTCATCATTGTTAGTGGCTGAATGTCATTCGCCCTTTGTCCGTTCTACCAACCGTAAAAAATAATGCGGCAGTCATCTGCTGAAGTTGGCGGGAGAATTGAGCGAAAAAGTGAACTTCATTAAAACATTATGTACACGTCTTTTTGGGTCATACGAAACGTTAGTTCGCGTCTCTTCTTAACAAACAACAAAAGTTAGGATTTTATAGCCATAATTGTAGTAGGAAAGATCAAGCCTCCTAAGTCCTAAGCTACTAGCCCGTTCTAAGATTGAGTTTTCGTTATAAACTTTATGTTTACAATAGAGCATTCTCTTAACCTGTCTTGTAGGACCTTAACTTTTGTCATGTCCACAAAAGAGACGCGAACTATCGTTTGTGTATGACTGTATAAAACCACCGCAGTAAACAAACAAACGGACAAGACTTTATATTGTTAGTAGTACTTCATAGAAAAGACTTTTAAGTATCTCTCATACTATCTGTGTGGGGCTCGGTCACTTCGCCTTCAGTCTTCTATCACCTATTCTGGGTTGCTGGTCTCAGTAAAAAATAGGTGCGTTTTTAAGTGTATTTTTACCTTTGACATAAAGTGTGTGTGTGCATGTGTGTCTTAGAAGCCACTTTCTTTGAGGTGATTTTTAGCTCCATTTGCAAATCAAAAGAATAGATTTTCTTTAATTTTAGCCTGTGTAGTGTCGGGTTTAGAATAACACCTGTTCATTTCTTCCGTGGATGTCGTAAGAGATGACTTAGGATAATTAGGATATAGGTTTAGATATATTTTAAGTGACAGGATAGCCATAGCAACCTCTCTATCGTAGGTACCACAAAACGGAAAAATAGTCATGTTCTACCCCAATTGGGAATAGGTACATACTTGATGTAAGTATGTATTGCTGTAATCTTCTTTTATTCAATTTATTTTATTTTGATGCTTTACACAATATGTAAAAAAAAGAAATTATTTTTTTCAAGTTTTCTTATACCTACTCGTGTCATCGAGATGATTTCAGTTCTAATTAAATATCAAAATCGGTTCAGCATCTTGGTAGTTATGAGAACACATAGAAATAGACCAAACCTAAGTATGCATGCATATACAGACTGGCCGGAATTGAACGTAAATATTTTAACCAGTAGCCGGGTATACACGACTAAAAAATGTTTTAAAAAAAACATTATTGACCTTTTTATGGGAAACCTGCAATCGTTCGATATTGCGGTGCTATGCGGCTGATAAAGGGCCGGAGTACAAAAAACTACCGCACACGGTTTTGACGCCACATTTTTCGAACTAAATTGCGGATTTCGATCAAAATAAATGTTAATGGATATGACGGACAAGTGTGTTGTCTATACCCCAGTGTTTGCCATACTTATTAAGAAATCGGCTTTCAGACTCATATATCTGGGACCAACTAAAAAAAGGGTCGGATATTGGTTCTTGTCGGTCATTGGTGCTAATGCTAACTGTAACTTCACAAGGGTTTTGCAAATGCATACTTATACCCGGCCACTGGTTAAAATTTACGGAAAATTTCCAGTCACCCAGTATACGTATGTGTAGTTTATTGTCAATATTTCAACGCATGTACTTATACCACTTGTACTTCTTCTACATACATACATAGATACATATTTTCACACCTGCATTCCCAAGCGGGGTAGGCAGAGCACATGAATTCAAAAATCCAGTGCCACGTTTAGCAATTTCAGGGTAACCAGATGGTTAAACGTGATATTGCTGTCACACAACAAACAATATGAGTCACACGTTTTAATACATAATGAATACATTTAATGTAGTATTATGTAACAAGAAAATACACGATTAATATACCACAGCCTTGAATCAACAACCGGATTTGGCAGTAGTCGGATGTTTAGTGTTAATTCAACCAAACGAGAATAATATTTGACCATTTCTTCCGTAGGTATTGTAAGAGGCAACTAAGGAAATAGGTTAAGGTACCATTGCGAACCGGATTTGTTGAGCCACTTACCTATGTTTGTAACTTGGTCGTGTTATACTAATCGATCACATCGGTCATTTATTACACGTCTAAATTGCGAACAGTGGCAAGTGGCTCAACAATGAAATCCCTATTCGTGACCATTGAGGTAATAGTACCTCAATGTTCGTGACTGTACATTTTAGGCGACTGGCTAGAAATGTGTCACTATGGGACCTCTTGATCACGCTATTGTATTCACAAAAAGTGTAGGAGGAGCACACAAAACGCCGCATCGTCAATACCAAGATTATTTCTTTCGTAGCCACTTCTAGCATAGTTTTTAGGTTTTGAAGTACAATAGCAGGCCCCCGACACTCCATACAACCGACCGCGCGAGATAGCCTACTACTACTACATAAACAACATAACGTCTGTACAGGCACGATGTGTGTGCGTAAACTATGTAGGGCCATCACTCAATTTGTAGCTTTGTAGAACTAAAAAGGAACTCATTAAATAAGTTACTTATTAAGTGACTAAGAAGATTTTTCATAACAAAAACTATAGTAGCACTGCCTAATTAAACAAATAATTTGGAATAATGTGAGCGTTCTTTACATTTGTTCATCGGATGGAAATCTGAAAACCTCCCGATTCTTGTTTGAATAATTGATTTCCAAACACCCATATACCGAACAATAGCGAACCATTTTTATTTTATTCTCTAGCCAATACTTTCACGTGTTTCACATCTAAGTATAAAAATATTAGAGAAAATGTTCCTACCCGCGCATTCTGTGAGTAATGACAACCGTGTGACGTAAGCGCGGTGTGACTGCCTCGTTGACTGCTACGTCGCAGGCGACGATATTTTGGCGGGGGGAGGTGAGTGTCGCTTCTTTACGTAGTAATAGTTTCTATTCTTTGACAATAGTGACAAGTTGCTAGCCAGTCGCCTCTTACGACATCCACCGAAGAAATGCAACGGTGCTATGCATGTGCTATGCTAAGCCAGACACCATAGCCACACACACACACACACCCACACATAAACGTATAGAAAAGTCTGTATTTTGAAACAGAAGGGAGATTGGATAAAAAAATTACCGCTGAGTAAAAGAGAGACGAGAAAACATCAAAGTATACATAAATAATACAAGTGTACTGAAGTAAGACTACAAACAAGAAAAAAATGGCATGGTCGAATTACAAAGACTAAATTTTCGAACGTGTGATATTATTATAAACTTCGTCTTTCGACTTTCATAAAACCTTTACGCACTCTAGAGACATACATACATACATACAATCACGCCTGTATTCCCAAACGGGGTAGGCAGAGCACACAAAACGCTACATAGACAAAACGATGACTATTTCGCGTTTTGTAGCCACTTCTAGCATAACATTTTTTAGGTTTTGAGGTGGCAGGTACAATAGTGACAGGTTGCTAGCCTGTCGCCTAAAATATACTTTAACCTGTGTCCTTAGTCGCCTCTTACGACATCCACGGAAGAAATGGAGAGGTGTTATTCTAAACCCGACACTACACGGAGTTACTCTAGAGACATAACTAACAAATTACTTACTTAATTGCTTTTTTTTTCAGAATGGTGTTCCACGATCTTCTGATTTCCGTGGCTGAGGTGGAGATAATTGGTCCAGCTGTGAAGCTGATCCAAGCTGTGCTCGCTGTGCTCTCCGCCTTGCATCTCGGGTCACACAATTACCCTCCACAAGCTAACGTTTATCGTGAGTGATGATGATGAATCATCAGCTTTAACCTAAACTTGGCTAAGAACGTGAAATAATCATTATTTTGCTGATGCACTCTTGTCATGTGCCCTCCCCATTTGAAAAAGGAATTATGATAGGCGGCACAGAAAATACAATCATTTTGATATGATTCATTGCAAAATTACGATAGATTATGATGGACGGCACATGAAATAGTCATGCTTTTGTTTACGTCTGCATTTCGTGTGCCAAACCCATTTAGAAATACAAGCGTGATATATTATGATGGATAAAATGTTCCAGATGGTGACAAGTTCGACTTCATAATAGTTGGCGCGGGCTCAGCCGGCTGCGTGCTCGCCAACCGACTCAGCGAAGTGTCCGACTGGACCGTGCTGCTCATAGAAGCTGGCGACGACCCGCCCATCGACGCTGTGGTCAGTATAACATCAACATCCTTAACCAACTAACCTAATAGCCACCACTAACCTAACCAACCACCTCAGTGCGGTGCTGTTTGGTCAGAGCTGCACACAGAAGCTAGCGGCGATCCGTCCGTCAACGCTGTGGTCGGTGCAATCTCATCATCACTATATAGCCTGGCCAGCAGACCCAGCAAAGTCTCCAGCTAATCCATACTTCTGAAAAAATCCGATGACCTTCTGTCGACGCTGTGATCCAAGTAATTCCATCAACAACATTTAAGCAAGCTAACCAACCAGCCGTAGAATTAGGTACATCATTGTTACGTCAAAAGTAATCCCAGTCCTTTTCTAGCTGGAACAGCTAGAAAAAGTTTATGTCGTATTAATTAATCTCCCTTAAGTTCCTTTATTTTCATTATGACCACATCACATCACCGGAATCGCTATTAAATGCACAATCACTGTAGATCGTAAAAGTTAGCAATGACTCTACCATACAGTAACTAATTATTTTAATTTATTTTCAGTTACCCAGCTTGTTCCCCTTCGTCGATTACTCTATGGCTGATTGGAACTATTACTCAGAAGACGATGGATACTCCAGTCAGAGTCATAGATCAAAAACAATCCATCTAACGCGAGGCAAGATGCTAGGAGGTTCCAGCGGTGCCAATTATATGTTCTACGTGCGAGGGAACAAGGTTGATTACAACTCGTGGGCAGAGGATAACCCTGGCTGGGATTGGGACAGCGTCCTCCCCTACTTCAAGAAGAGCGAGCGTTTTAACGACCCTCAGATCATGACTGGCGACACAGCCCCCTTGCACGGCAGCGAAGGTTACTTGGGCATCACACGACCCACATGGGAGCAGAAGACTCAAAAATATTACGAGGCTTTCAGAGAAAATGGCCACAATATTCTAGCGGACACGAATGGGTATCAGCAGCTTGGCTATTCGCCTACGCAGTTTACTATCGATGGAGGTTTACGACAAAGTACTGCAGTGTCTTTCCTAAGACCTATAAAGAGTAGACCTAATTTGTACGTTATGAAGAATACAGCAGCGAGGAAAATACTGTTTGACGGTAACAGAGCTATTGGTGTTAAAGTTAAAACTTTGACGAGGAAGATTATTACCGTCAAAGCTAGACAAGAGGTAATTCTGTCCGCTGGAGCGATCAGTTCCCCACAGCTACTTATGCTATCTGGGATCGGACCAAAAGATCACTTGGAAGAGAATCAAATAAATGTAAGGTTAGATTCGCCAAATGTTGGCCAAAATTTACAAGATCATTTTTCCGTAATGGTAGCTTTAACTGGACGTAGAGGATACGAAACAATTGTAGAAAATGTTGAAGTCCTAGCAAATTTAGATAAGTTTCCGACGCCTTCTATTATGGGCCATGCTGCGTTGAACAAATCTCAGAGCTTTCCTGACTATCAAACAACCTCGTTTCCTTTCCCTGCTGGTACGATAATGTCCACTGTAATATGTTCTGTAGTTTTTGGGCTACACAATGACATCTGCACAGCCGTCGCACTGGCGGGAAAAACTCAAGAGACGCTATTTACAATTGTCAATTTACTCCACCCCGTGTCTAGAGGCAGCATCAGACTGAAAAGCAAGAACCCTGATGCTTATCCAGCTATCAACTTAGGATACTATACTAGTCCAATAGATTTAGAGAATCATGCGAGGTACATACAAGACTTCGTAAGTGTTATTGATACGGAATATTTTCGATCAGTCGAGTCAAGGATTGTCGATATGAACATCAAGGAATGCAAAGACTTTGAATTTGGTGGTCTGGAGTATTGGAAGTGTCATGTACTGAACATCGCCAATACTCAATGGCACTTTTCTGGCAGTTGTGCCATGGGACCACAGGGGGTGGTTGACGAGAGACTGAGAGTCAGAGGGGTGGAAGCGCTGAGGGTAGTAGATGCTAGTGTTATGCCCACCATCACAAGTGGAAATACCAATGCGCCAACTATCATGATTGCAGAAAAAGCTAGCGATATGATTAAAAATGACCATGGTGTAAATACAGATGAGAATTTTAGTAGATGAGACGATAGTTTTGCAGAATAATGATGAGATTTGTGTCTTACCAGTGATATCTTAGATATGATGCTCGTAAAATTTTGCGTTTTGAACGACTTTCAAGTAAATATAAGTAATAGTAAGGACCTCGAGCTTTCTTGCCAGAAGAATGCCAGCCGCTTTTCCAGGCATGCCGCTCTAAATTACATTATTTGCCGTTGTCTTGCTACCATCAACGTGTTCTAGAACCGTCAGGCAAAATCAGAGATGATGGCAAGAGACCGGATGAAATGTCCCTGCTACTGTCGAAGCAAAGAGAAGTGTTGTTGTGAGATGAAACCTGTGTCTGTACATTGGCACCGTCCCACCTCCACGGTTCTTCTTTGGAAGCAAGAACGGGAAGAATCAACAAGAGAAACAGACACAGTCGAAACGTGGCCAGCAGCAAACCGGATGCAAAACGCCCAATATACCAACGTAGCAGCAAGCAGACTTGTCATGTCACAAGATGACGCCAAAAAACTAGCGCAATGCTTATTAGCCTTCTTTAATGGCAGTCAAAACTCAGTTTAAAAAGCTTAGAATACTACACGTTAACGCCCAAGGTGTAAGGAAGAAATTTACGGAAATAAAAGCACTGGTGAATAAATACTTGCCTCACATTATTGTTATAAATGAATGCAAAGTGGATTTCGATAAAGCGAAATTTGACATACAGAACTACGATAAAATAACCCATAGCATAGCAACACACCTAGGCACAGCAATGTATATCGCTAAGGGACTCAGGTGGACTCAAACCGCGCTCACACCGGGGTGGGAAGAAGAAGACCGTAGGCTCGAAGGCGTCGCTATCAAATTAGTTTATGACCACCATTCTGGAGAATACATTAACATAAAAGGGGTCTACTTTCCCATCCCAGACCAACGCTACGCTAAAGAAGAACTCGAATACATGCTCCTGGATGAACCATCATTGGTAATAGGAGACCTAAACTTACAACTAAGACAGCTGGGACACTCCAGAGACGCTGGCCTCGGCATCCTCGTGAAAGGTTTACAACAGGAGGGGGTGTGTGAATTGAAGCATGCAGGACTTCCATCACGACCGACGAACCAAGGTAACAATATACTCGATGCCGCAATCGTTACACATGAGCTTCAAGAAGCAGAGGTCTTAAAAATTAAACAAATCTCGTCCATCGGTTCCGATCACATGCCTTGGTTTCTAGATGTAAAACTTAACGTCGATCGCGAGGTAAAACTCACAAGAAACATGAAGAAAATAACAGAAAACAAGGAGACCAGAAATGCTTATATGACTACGTTGTGTGAAAAAACTTCTGATCTCTTGGCAATAACTGGTGACGAATCATGCGAGACATATATCGAAAATCTAGAAAAAGCCATTAAAGCTACCTTGGATATTCATGCACCACTCAGAGAACACAACAGGCGAGACTTCCTCCCAGAAGATGTAAATAACTTGATTGACCTAAGAAATCGAGCCAAGATGCAAGCCTGGACCAAAAGAAATCATGAGAACACCGAGGTAGCTCGACACGCGCGATACGAGTACAACAAACTCAAAAAAGCCACAAAGGATGCACTTACAAAGCTCGCCGAACAGAGTTGGTTGAAATCCCTAGAAGACCCCGCCGATAATAAAGAAAAGATGTGGAAAATTCAGAGAAGTCTGAAAGCTCCGACCATGAAACTTCCAAATATACAAGGATGTACGAACGAGAAAGAAACAATAGATGCACTTGTCGATGCGGCTATAATCAAAGAAGCGAAAATAAACCCATCTGATGAGGCTTCGGAGAAAACTACTCCTTTCGAACCTCTGGACAGAACTTCTGCAAAAGAAATACATCTAGAACTAAGGAAATTCAAAAACAAAAAAGCTCCTGGACCAGACCAAATAAGGGCTGATGCCTTGAAGTTAGGCGGAGAAGTCTTCATCGAAGCTTTCAAACCGATAATGGACTACGTTCTGACCACAGGTTACTTCCCGAAACGTTGGAAAACTGGTGCATGCATATTCCTTCACAAACCAGGCAAGGATCCCAAAATAGCTGCTTCTTATAGACCAATCACGTTACTTAATATAATGGGGAAGCTATGTGAAAGACTCATACTGTCAAGGGTACAAGGTACAGTCGATAGGATGCAACCGCCATTTCAACACGGCTTTACCAGATCCAGAGGAACCGCTACACAGATTCTACGCACGGGTAAGATTATAGCGGACGCTCTTGCTCTTGGTGAAAGTGTATCTATGATATGTACGGACCTAAGCAAAGCTTTCGACACGATTAACCATAAAGGCCTCATAAAGAAATTACAGAACGCTGATGCCCCGAACAATGTTATAAAAATGATAGAGAACTACCTTGAAGAAAGATCGTTGGTGGGCAAATTCCGTACTACAAGTGGAGAAACAAAGAAACTACTACACGGCGTGCCCCAGGGATCAATTCTCGGTCCCATCATTTTTAATTTATACGTATATGATATATGGGATAGTTATGACAAGATTCGAGGTTTAAAATTATCTCAGTATGCGGATGATTTGTGTATCTTAAACAGCGCCACGAACCCCGATCACGCCACCATGAGAGCGGAGTGGGCAGCCGAAACCATTGTGGACTACTACGATAGATGGGGGTTAAAATGCAACGTCGATAAGACGGAATGTATATTGTTCACAAAGAAAAAGAAATACAGACCAAAGGTTAAAATAAAAAACCAGACCTTCGTTTATAAAAATGAAATTAAATATCTGGGAGTAATTTTCGACAAAACACTTAAAATGAACCCCCATACCGACAAAGTTGTTAAAAGGTTAAAGCAAGTGAGAGGTGCTTTAGGACCTATCATTGGCTTTAATGCCAAAACCACTATCGAAGTCAAGCTAGCAATCATCCAAGCCTGCATCCTTCCGATAATGGATTACGGAGTGGTACAGCTACTGTCTAGGTACAGCAACTCAAACCTACAGAAAATTGAAAGGCAATATAGAATGGCACTCAAAAGCGCCGGCCAGTTCCCAAGACGTCTACCTACAGAAACATTATGGGAAATCGCCGATCTGGAAGCATGGCACCTCCGAGCCGCTGACCTAAATCACAAAATGCTGGACAAGATCGCAACTCTAGGCATAGAAGACCTCGACGCACCTGGGGACCCTTACCTGGCTCGTGGCGAATTTAACCCACTATTAACAAATAATAGAATAGGTGAAATAACTTATGTAAAAAATAAAGACATGAGGCGCTGGCCTCGAGGGGCAGCGGCTCCTCGTCCTCTTAGAATTATGTAATTCATGTAACATAAAACATACACAACACTAACATCTCTAACTCAACACCTGTGACATAACACCTCCAGCTGACACAGATCTTTTAGACATAAGTTAGCTGACACAATCCTACGGGAACCAAGAGGTGTAATCACTAATTAGGCAATAAACTATTTCTATCTATCTATCTATCTATCTATCTATCTATCTATCTGGAAGCAAGAGCGGCAGCAAAAGCGATGAAAATTTTGAAAAAGCCAAATACAGAGATCTCGGCCCTGAATACGTTTTTATACCATTCGGGCTACCATCGTTACAAAAGAAATCTCCATGCGTCTGGCTGATACAACTGAAGACCGAAGAGCTGCCAGCTGCCTCGCTCGACGCATTAGCATTGCGATAAAGCAAGGAAATGCTGCCCGCATCTATGAGGAAACCGTTCTTCGGGGATGCCCTTTTCTACATATTTTATTATGTAGTTTAGTTTTTAGGTTAGTTATATGTCACCTAGTTTCATTTAGACAGCAATATGTTGAAGAAAATTAATTTATTTGTGAAATATAATATTATTTTATCTGATAGAAACTGTTTGTATGGACTCCTCTCCTTTTTCCTTCCCTTCTAATATCACACTCGACAATATCACACTAATCTAATACTTCAACAATTAGTTTTCTGCTGCGTTAAATGTTCAGAAAATGGGGGTGTAATAACAGAGACAAATAATGAAAAAGTCATTTAATCAATCCCGTAAAAACACACTTACAAACAAAAATTCCAAACTTAACAAACAATTAATTTCAAAACAAAACATAACAAATTTAGGCATAATTATACAATGATTCCATAATCTTCTTTAATCATATCACTAGCCTTTTCCGCGATCATCATAGTAGGTGTATTGGTGTTACCACTTGTGACATTGGGCATGATACTAGCATCCACTACCCTTAAGCCTGCTACTCCCCTCACCCTTAGTCTCTCGTCCACGACCCCCTCTGGTCCCATAGCACAAGTCCCAGCTAAGTGCCATTGTGTGGTCACTATATTAAGCGCGTGGCATTTCCAATACTCATGACTGGCAAATTCTAAATCTTTGCATGCCTTAATATTAATATCAACAATTTTTGATTTAACTGAACGAAATGGCGTAGTATCCAAGACAGTTAAATAATCTTCTATGCATCGTGCATGCTTGTCTAAGTCAGCTTCATTTGAATAATAGCCAAGATTGATTTCAGGATACGCTTCTGGGTCATTGCTTGTTAATCTGATGCTGCCGCGCGATTCTTCGTGTAGGAGATTTACAATTGAAAATACAATATCTTGTGTTTGTGCTGTTTCGGCTATTGCCCTGCATATATCGTCGTTTAGTTCATAAATTAAAGAGCAGTACGCAGTCGCGAGCACTGTGCCGACGGGTAGAGGAACAGCATTCAACTGGTAATCAGGGAAAGTCTGCGATTTATTTAAAGCAGCAAACCCCATCAAAACTGGGGTAGGAAACTTATCTAAATTAGTTAAAAAGTCTACATTTTCAGCAATCGACCCGAAACCTTTCTGCCCTGTAACAACTACCACTACTGACGCATGATCCTGTAGATTTTGCCCAACATAATGGCGAATCCACTAAAACTTCAATATTATTATCTTCCAAGTGCTCTTTGGGTCCAATACCATTGACCATTAGCAACTGCGGGGATCTAATAGTTCCTGCTGACAAAATAACTTCTTTCCTAGCTTTCACAGTAATAGTTTTGCCGTCAGAATTCTTCACTTCTACTCCAATGACTCTTTTATTATTATCGAAGACAAATTTCTTGGCGAACGCGTTTCTCATAACAAACAAGTTAGGTCTATCCTTGATAGGTGCTAAGTACGCAATTGCAGTACTTTGTCGCTTGCCATCATCGATAATATACTGTGACGGAGAGTATCCATTTTGGCTGAAACCATTCGTATCATTGAATACGTCGCGTCCGTTTTCTTTGAAAGCTTCGTAGTATTCCTTCGTTCTTTCTGTCCAGATAGGGCGAGTGATGCCCACGTAGCCATCAGTCCCATGTAGGGATGCTGTGTCACTATTGAGGATGTCTGGAACTTTCAAGCGTTCTAACTTCTTGAAGTAGGGGAGGACGCTGTCCCAATCCCAGCCAGGGTTATCCTGAGCCCACGAGTCATAGTCCACCTTGTTTCCTCGCACATTGAACATGAAGTTAGCTCCACTGGTGCCACCAACCATCTTGCCTTGGGTGATATGGACGTTCTGTGACCTATGAGCTTGGCTGGAGTATCCATCGTCCTTCGAATAATAGCTCCAGTCTGCTTTTGAGTAATCTACGAGGGCAAAGAGGCCTGGTACCTGAAATAGTAGGATGGCATGGCATTTAGCATGATAATAAATTGGATAGAATTTGATTAATGAAAGCTGAACCTAGCTAGTATTTGAGCGGCAAAGCAATAATAATGTGATTTTAACATTGACAGACAAGTCGTTAATGCAAAAAAAAAATTCGAGAGTTAAAAAGAAGTTTTATGAAACATGGGTATAACACTTAAAAATGGACCACCAATGTGGTATCACAATCGATTATTAAAGTTTTTTGAATAAGCCTCATTTTTGGAGGTTCAACTTCCATTAGATAGACTCTAGTTATATGTATACAAATCAGATAAAGAAGGTTTGGACGAAGAAGTGGTCTTCTTTAATAATGATGAAGTACTCTAACCACTGCTTCGACGTTGGGGTCGTCGCCAGCTTCTATAAGCAGCACTGACCAGTCCGCGACTTCGCTGAGTCGGTTGGCCAGCACGCATCCCGCCGAACCCGCGCCCACGATCACTACGTCAAACGTGTCACCATCTGGAACGATATCATCCAATTTTATTTCAGGACGTTCTGTTCATTTCACAAAAACACCCGTTTCCGCCACTTTTTCTTAAAAAACAATCTCGAAATTACTGTTGCCTTCACAATTTTTACCTAAACGATCTGTTTCTCCCAAAAGATACGTTGTCTTGTGAAATACGTTTCCCAAGGCGTCCGTACCCGTCAGGCTAATTACTTGAACAATATAAAAAGGAATTTTAAAGTCTCTGAGTTCTTAGAAATAGTCTCCCTTGTTATTTTGGTATTGCAAAGGTAACATTTTTAAAATTTCTCGCCCTTTTCCACTCTCATCATTCGTCTGCCACACTTTATCAAGGGAGGTCTACTCCGCAGAACAGGCACGCTCTGTCGGTGAGACCTCGTAAAGTCTACGGCAGCAGATAACGGTAGAAAGAGACAGCAATATTTTAAAAATAAACATTTTCTGGAGTGGACCTTCTATAGTACTTGCCATTGACGGTGACACGTGGAGGGTAGTTGATGGAGGCAAGATGGAGAGCGCCAAGGACCGCCAAAGCAGCTCGCAATAGAGAAGCTACTGGCCCGATGAGGTCCACCTCGATTTGAGGCACGAGATCAAAAATCGACATTCTTGAAAAGCAGGAGAAAGGAATTTAAAAAAAAACAAGCAATCGTAAGACTACTGGATTTTAGTATAAGTGCTCGATTCGTCCATTAGCAACTGATGATCCGTTATTGGAACACATACATCTTACTACTTGGATGGATGGATGTATGGATGGATGGATGTTTGTTACTCCTTCACGCAAAAACTACTGAATGGATTTGAATGAAACTTTACAGTAATGTAGCTTATACATCAGAATAACACATAGGCTACAATTTATAAAGATTTTGTTTGAGCTTTCCAAGATATGACAATAAGTGTCGAGAAAGTAGGAAAAAATCTACTATCTGCTGGCTATTCTGGCGGGCACTTCCTACTAATAATTCCGAAATCTCTTCTGTGTTAGCCCGATTTAACGCGTGCGAAGCCGCGGGCAAAAGCTAGTACTTATATACATACATCACGCCTGTATACCCAATTAGGGTAGACAAAGCACACGAAACGCTGAAGACCATGACAATTTCACGTTTAGTTACCACTTTTGGCATATTTTTAGGTTTTAAAATGACAGGTATAATAGTAATTAGTTACTAGTTTGTCTTTTTTAATCGACTTCAAAAAAGGATGAGGTTCTCAATTCGTCGGGATCTTTTTTTTTTATTATTATTATTTTTTATGTGTGTTCGCTGTTTACTCGAAGACGCCTGGACCGATTTGGATAATTCTTTTTTTGTTGGAAAGGATACAGTTTCCAGGTGGTCCC
>BHDV01039841.1:27205-42913 GCA_005406045.1 Adoxophyes honmai | reverse complement strand
GATGTCAATTTTAGTGCTGATTCGTAAGACTGAAACTCGTGAATAAGGTGGGTTTTTGTAACAATATTGACGGTATTAGAATGACAAATTAAAGAGTTTTTGTGCATTATTTTCGTAAATTCTTTAAGTTTTAGGGTTATGTGACTATTGCTGGTTTTCTTTCTAAATACATGGTCGGTTAAATTGTACCATAGTGTAGTTGGCCAAGTCGTACCGGTACAATTTACCCGACATTTACAAAATATACATACAATACAAGAGAAGTACGTAGGTCGATTTTTTTTTTGTCTTAATAGCAGACTTTTCGACTGTTTGAGACATGTATAATATGTTGGTTATACTTACTTTCTACATCTCCATGTTGAAAACAATATAAAAAGGGTATGTCTATCTGAACAAAGGTAGATATTTTAGAACTTTTATTATGTTTAAAATTTGATACTTGGTAGTGTTTATTTTTCATTCCTGTAGGTTTATGATGTAAATGTCATGTCTAAAATACAACACTAAATAGAGATTGTAAATGGTTATGTTGATAAAAAAGTTATTCTAAATAAGTGTTTTATTAATTAGTAGTACGATTTAAAATACCCCTGGTACGATTTAAACAACTAGTTGGCTAAATTGTACCGATAGTGGACCTCCGAAAAAACGCGTTTTTTTCAGATTAAATTGCAGACTAGTGCACTTATTTTTTTATATGTGATAGGCAAGATATTGATATATGAACAGAACAGTCATTTATAGGTGTAAGATTTTTTATATATTAAATAAAAACATAAAAGTAAAAAGTGGTACGATATAAACGACTTTCCCCTAAGTACCTACCTAAACAGATAAGGTTTAGTGTCAAATATTTGAAACCTCTCATTTTCGTCTAGGTACTTCAGTCTCCCAAGACCTATAGAAAAACGTGTCACATCCACGCAGAATATTTTACGCCTATTCGCCGCCTTCATCGACTGTAAATAAGCAACAAACCCGAATATTTATTTTTTATGTTTTCTCAGTCCAAGCAATCAGTTTAAGGCTAAACAATTTTTACGATTAGGGTTCCATCCGTCATAAAAAAGAATAGTATTAGGCTAGTGTGATCGACGGGATCTATAAAACTGGTGGAGCGATGGTTAGTATTAGAATATAGCAAATTGGAGTTGGATCGGGGTAAGTTATAAACAGAGATCGGATAAATTTGCGACATTGTTTGCAATTATGTGGACATGACTCCAAAATTAATCAAAATGTTATTCAGTTAATTAATTTTTTACTTACAAACATACATGCATATAATCACGTCTACGTTCTAAAATGGCGTAGGCAGAGCACACGAAACGTGAAATAGATATAACCTTGATTATAACTATTTCACGTTTCGCAGCCACTTCTAGCATCATTATTTTAATTTTGTACTTGACATATAATTTGATTCCTAGTCAAAAAATACAAAATTTTGTGAAAATATAGGTTTATTAAAAAAAAATTGTCTGAATTTATCCAAATCGTTATTTATTGATTATAAGAACATAAATATTTACGGAAACTATAACCATTTTAAATATGAACCTTTTGCTAATAATTATTTATGTAATTAATCGTCGTCGTAACGTCAATTTTTTTTAAGTTATTATAGAATATACGTGCTTATAAGCACTTTATAATTAAACTATTATCGCCAAAAAATCAAATTATATTTCAATGAATAATTAATTAACAGTTTGATAAATTTTGTAGTCATGTCCACATTATTGCAAACAATGTCGCAAAATTTTCCGATCTCTGGTTATAAAATCTTGACGCCTAGACGCAGGGGTACAGTTTCTTGGGTAAGAATTCTGCCTAAACTATGTTGTTATTATGGTTTTTTAGTTTTTTTTTGAGCCTGTATTGTCTTACTCCTGAGCAAAGGCCTCCTCCAAGCTGTTCACTCCTCTTTGTCTTGTGTAAAAACGGAAGAAATGGAGAGGTGTTTTTCTAAACCAACACCACTCGGGTATATGGAGAATTGGATACCCTCGCGTCTTTTTATAGAGATTAGCTTGACATGTTTTGGGCCCTTCAGTTGCTCCTGATGATGGGACATGAATTTGAGTGAGATAGTTTTATGATTAAAGCAGAGTTATGTAATAAAATATAATCTAACGAATTGAGGATATATTATAATATCCTCCTCTTTACTGGACAGGGAAGACAGTTGTGATTGGTTCACATATTTGTTTGTACGCATGTATGTACGTATGTATGTGTGTATGTATATATTTGAGCCGTGTTGTGCCCGGTCTACAATAATATCTCTTCTGTGGGTGTAAGAAAATAGGCTATAGTATATTTTAGGCGACTAACAACCTGTCACCATAGTACCTCTTAAAAATGCTAGAAGTGGCTACAACCAGGAATAGTCATAGATTTCTTTATGTAGCGTTCGAGTGCTTTGCCCCATTTGGGAATACATACATACATACATATTCTCACGCCTGTATTCCCAGGAGGGGTAGGCAGAGCACATGAATTAAAAAATCCAGTGCCACGTTTAGCAATTTCAGGGTAACCAAATGGTTAAATGTGATATTGCAGTGACAGGTTGCTAGCCCATCGCCCACAATACACTAACCCTTTCCCAGAGTCGACTCTTGGGAATACAGGCGTGATAATAATACTCATGTCCTTTATCAATTGTTCTCCTCTGAGATGATTGACGATATCCTTTACGTACCAGCATAGCTACAGTTGTTTATTTACGCTTTGCGACACAAGCACGCACAAAACAAGAATAAAGATCTGCCAAAAGTTAACATCATACATTTTATTTAGAGACAAAGTTACTTCCATTAAGAAAATTAAATTAGTAAGCACTTGGCATATTAAAGGGGAGGCAGGAGTTCCCAAGTAAAGAAGTTTGGAGTTTTGTCTCATGCTCTGCCAATTAGAAATTACTGATACACTTAACTGCCCGAGGACTTGTTTTCTTGGTACATTATTTTTGATAAACAATGTCGGGGAAACGAATTTCTAGGTACGGGGAAGTAGAATGAACGCCATTTTTTTAGAGCTGTCATTTTTTCACTCGACGTTTTGTTGCGTTTATGACATAATCTAGATTGGCGTAAGAAGAGACTAAGGAAAGATTAAGGTATGTTTTAGGCGTCAGGGTAGCAACCAGTCGCTATTGCATCTCTTTCGTAAATATTTAAACCGAAGACTAAGCTAGATGTGGTTACTGAACGTGGATTCGTTATACATAATAGTGTTCGCGTGTGTTAATAGTCTTTTGCCTATCCCATTAGGGAATACAGGCGTGATATACATCTAAAAAGGGTAGGCAGAGCACACGAAACGTTACATATATTTGTTAAAACTATGACTCACCTTTCACATGGCTATTTTAACATAATTTTAGGTTTCAAACGTAGATGAAATCGGTATTAAGAAACAGGTCTCTATGTCGTCTAAAGTATTTTTTAACCTATTTCCTTAGTCACCTGTTACGACATCTACGGAAGAAATTAAAACCAATGTAAATCTGACACCACGGGAAATAAAATTAGTTGTAAAAGAAGTCTGTAAGAGCGCCATTCAAAATTAGATCTAAGTTTAATAAATAAAGATACCTGCATGCCATCGTACCACACAATATCTTTAAGAAGAACGATTGAATACTGTGTCTAAAGCAAAAACATTTATTTCATTTCTATTAGGCAAGGAAACTTGTACCGAAAATATCAGTTTGTGTATGTAGGCTGCAACAGCCCACTGTGCTGAGCCAAATCGTGTTAAATTTAAATAAAGAACTGCCCACACGTTTTGATGGGGTCTACTCTAAACTTTATTCAATAAACAATTTGTCAAATGCAAAGCCCACGCCCGCCCACAGCTGGGCATTCATTTGGAGCTATCAGGGATGTGTTTTATAAAGTTATTTACGCGGACACAAATAAGTATTGTTTATCTTACCCAAACATCAGAGCATGAATCAGAATAAAAAAAAAATACAGCCATAAAATATTGAACCCCAAGAGACTCCTCTTTCCTACCGTAGAATAAAAATAACTGTTAGTCGAAAATAGTCTTATTAGAAAATTAAATTATTATTTTGCGGTATAATGATGTATTCCTAGCAAGTTTTAGGTTCTAAGTTAATAGGCACAATAGTGACAGGACGCTTGTCTGTCGCTTAAAGCATACCTGAACCTATTAATTCTTAGTCGCTCCTTAGGACATCCACGGAAGTTAACGGAGATGCGTTATTCTAAACCCGATACAGAACAACTTTACAATCAATTGAGGAATAAACGTGTAAAAGGTTTATTTCCAGCAGCTGGATTGTCAATCTATTAAACATTTCATTTCCTCCCTATATCGAGTTTCAAGAAACGTCCCTAAGTTACTAAGTGAGGTAGGCAGAGCATACAAAAAAATAACTTTAATAATTTTGGGTTTAAAACTAGGTAAAACAGGCGTACTAAGATAGACAGGTTTCTGTAGCTTATCGTATAAAACATACCTTGACAGATTGTATGTATGTATGTAACTCTTTATTGCACAAAATAAACATGACAAAAATAACAAACAAATCAAGACACAAGTACAAAGGCGAACATATCCCTTAACCCCGCGTATGCGGGAAATGAAAAATATACTGCATTCGAGCCTCTTCTGTTTCAATATCTACAAATTATGGTGATTAAAATAAAAATAAAAAAAAGATATCCTCAAAATGGAGCAGATCTGCTCCGTAGCATACGAGAGGTTAAAGGATCCTGCTAAACTTTTTTTGCCTTAATTGCCTTTTACGACATCCACGGAAGAAAAGGAAATGTGTTGCCAGTTAATATTGCAGTTACCGGTATATTTTTTCATAATAAGATCAAAAACTATAAACTATTTCCTATGTGGTGCCGGGTTAGAATAACACCTGACTGTTTCTTCTGTGGATGTCGTAAGAGGCAACCAAGGAAAACGGTTAAGGTATATTGTAGGCGACGGGCTAGCAACCTGTCACCTCGAAACCTAAAAAAATGTGCTAGAAGTGGCCACGAAGCATAAAATAGTCATGGTTTTGTCTATGGAGCAATTTGTGTGCTCTGCCTACACTGTTTGGGAATTCAGGCGTGATGATGTATGTATGTATTGTATGTATGTAAAAACTACCCTTTCAATTATCTCCGAATGCTAAAAATCGTCTTCAACTTCAAACTAATACCACCCCTATTTTGCCTCGGGGGTTGAAAATACTCCTTTTATAATGGAACTTACTCCTCAGTTTGTTGGTACCTCGCTCCAATATTATTGATGCACCCTGTTGGTGTGTAATCGAACACCCCTTGACATGATTTATTAGAAAGCGGATTTGTGAATGCTAAGGGCCGCACCCTATTGGTGGGAAATGGCCTCTTAGCACACTTGATTTGTTACTTTTAATAAAAATGAGTCAAGTAGCTTTTTTGGACTGTTAAATGGCTATTAAAGTCAATACTTATGTGAAGCAGCTTGAATCTGTTTGAAGACTTTCACGGTTATAATGAGTAAACATATTTCTATTTAAAATTTATTTTAAATTTGCACGCGCGGATTTAGCACATTTTGTTAGTTAAGTTGTTGTTGCTTCAACATAGATATTACTTTTAGCATTAATATTATTAGCTTTTGATTTGATTAGATATTACTAGATTTTGCCCGCGGCTTCGCTCGCGTTAAATTTGGGGTATCACAGAAGAGATAGCACTTATACTAATTTTATAGCTTTCTACATTGAAAACTTCTACTCCTCACTTTAGGGAAATGGGGGTTTTGAAGAGACAAAATGTAGCCTATGTCACTCTCCATGCTCTAAACTATCTCTACCTAAAAAATCACGTCAATCCATCGCTCCGTTTAGCCGTAAAAGACAAACAAACAAACAAACACACTTTCACATTTATATATTGGTACGGATGCTGCACTATATTATTATGACTGTCTCTTGCGTGTTTTCCAGTAGTTCTAGTGTCGAATATGATGCGCGCGAGATAGACTATACCTGTTACTATCTAACTAGACACGTCAGAAGGTGAAAGCTTTTGCGATTTCGCTATCATTTTGTTTTCATGTAACAAATTTTTGGTAGCTAAATGGTAAACCTTGCCTAGGGCAAGTGGTCATGGGTTTCGGATGTTATTTTTACGCGATACTATTCGTTTCAAATTCAAAGCGATCGCCATTCCAAGCGCGTTAGATTATATTTATTATGCTGCCCAGAATGCTACAATATTTATTAAGTAAAGAGTGTCTCCAACATCAATATTCAGACCAACTTCTATAGCAGATAATTCGAAAGAACCCCAAAATCTCCCCTCGTGGAAGCTTAACATTTTAACATCATTTAGGATTTCCTAATCCATATTGAGATGTAGCACAATAGTGACTGGAACAGGGACTTAACAATAGGAGGGTGAGAGCACATTCGATGTATCAATGTGTGTTTAGTCCATTGTGGACGTGTTAAGTTTGATTAAAAATGTATTAGGGTCTTTCGGGTGTTTGGCCGCAGAGGTGAAATGAACTTTTAGAAATCATTTTGGCCGTTTATCTAAGACTCTCAGATATTTGAGAGATGCGTAATGTTAATAGAAAGAATGTTTAATTTTCATGATGGAATGATTTTCACCTTTATTGATATTGAATTGGAGCTAAAAACGTCTATCATCGGTAGGTACAACGTCCAGGTGTTGTCGGTCTTTAACATTGACAAAAGTTAAATCACGTTACACTTTTGGTCCTGTGTGGATATCGGGCTTAGAATAACACCTCTCCATTTCTTCCATGGATGTCGTAAGCGGCGACGAAGACAGAATAAGTCATTTTTAGGCGACAGGCCAGCAACCCCGTTCATCTATGTTTCAACCTAAAACTATTCTAAATGTGGCTATGAAAAGGGTTTTGAGTATGTAACGTATTGTGTGTTCTTCCTTCCCCATTTGCGAATAAAAACGTGATGTATGTCAGTGCTCATTTTTAACTTTTTCTACACATTATTTCTAACAAACAACAGCGATGTTATTCTCTAACTAAAGTAACATACTAAACTCGTCGACCGGCACGGCGTGGAATCGCTAGATTTTCTGCTTTCAGATTTCCAGAGCTGTCAGATAAACTACTATTTATAACAGGTAATTTTAGTAGCTCAATGCTGTGTCACGGAAATAACATCACTGAGGTCAAGACTGAAAATATTTTTAATCTTCATTATTTTGTTGGTTTTTGTTAGTTTCATGTTCGAAGAGGCGAATAAGGAAATAGGTTAAGGTATGCTTTAGGCGACTGTTACACCTCTTTCATTTGTTTTTAAACCTGAAACTATGCTAAGCTATGCTATGCTATGCGCCCGTGTGGTGCCGGGTTAGAATAGCACCTCCCCCTTTCTTCCCGTGGGTGTCGTAAGAGTCGACTCTGGGAAAGGGTTAGTGTATTGTGGGCGTTGGGCTAGCAACCTGTCACTGCAATATCACGTTTAACCATCTGGTTACCCTGAATTAGCTAAACGTGGCACTGGATTTTTTGAATTCATGTGCTCTGCCTACCCCTCATGGGAAAACAGGCGTGAGAATATGTATGTATGTATGTATGTAACTATGCTAAAAGTGGCTATACAGATCGTGAAATAGTCTTGTTTTTGGCTTTGTTTATTTATGCTTTGGACGACAAGTTAGCAACATGGTTTTGTCTATTTGACGTTTTTGTCTTCTTTCCAAATCAATAATTTTCTATTTTCCGTCTATTGATCAAAAGTAACAATTCATCGCAAGCGACAGAATCTATAAATGATTCCTCGTTTTAAACACTTTTCCACCAACAGAGTTGTAATTAAATCTAAAAATGCCTTTGACAACTCCTTGAAATTATTGCATTCCTAACTAGTTCTAATGAACGTTGGCGTAATAAGCTAATTATGGGGTGATGCAATTCTCTATTCATGGCAGCTGACGATTCCTGCGTCCATTTATTATTAGTTAAGGTCTGAGTGACGAGAGTTTCAGGATTTGTATTGAAAAATACCGATAACTCGCGTCTTACATCTTACATCACGCCTGTATTCCCACAAGGGGTAGACATACATAAGTACATACAAAAAACGTCACGCCCTATTCCCAGACAGACAGAGACAACAGAGCGTCTAGTGTATTCAAAATGATCATAAATTCGATAACGATTTCGTTTGCGAATTAACGCAGAATTGTATGGGGACGTATCTACCGCGGTAGTTGTGCAAACGTTTCGCAGGCAGCGCTGTCCCACTTTCCATACAATTTTGCGATAACTCGCAAATTAAGTCGTTATCGACTCCATAGTCGATTTGAACACACTAGACGCTTGAGCGCCATTCGCTCCTATTCTGGAATACTTCACTCGCTTCACTCACATTCATCATTCTCATACACGCTCGACGGTTTCGGATACTCCAAATTTGGTCTCTCTAAACATCGCCGGTCGAGATACGTTCTTTGAGGGCGCCCTAGACGCATCTTACGACATCCACGTAAGAAATAGAGAGACAAACTAAATACGGAAATTTATCCGTTTTATTTCACTCACATTAATAATTATAAAACCTAGCAGTTTGTTAGCGTCACGAGTGATATAGATGGCCTTGTCTCTTTTATACTCTTCTAGTTAAACAGAGACAAGTTTAGCATACATTTCTTCAAAATATCTCGATCTCGTTAATCCTAAAACGTCTTTATGTGCTTACAATTTCAGACAGAGATACTGTTTTATTACTCTACCAGCTTCTTAACTAACCGCAATATTCCTGCAACTTGCTTCGCAACCAACAAGGAGTAATTATTTAGTATCAGGAACAATTCTGCACTACCTTGTTGCAGAATATTGTATTTGTAATTGGCATCGATCGATGCGTTTGGTTATTAAATAAATACAGCTTATGATAACTTGCTTGTCTGTCTGCCTGATTTAGAGAATGATGTTACTTGCCTATTCTATTCCATGTAAGGATTGTTTTCTATTTAAATTCACGTCTATTTTGATATTAAGTTTCACATTTTACAAATAGCGGGAAAATTATCACTTAACTCTATTATTATTCGGCGTGCTTTTATACATATGTATGTACAGTCAGCGTCTGATACATGGTTACACTTTGGTACTTTGTCACTGTGATCGCAGTGACAATTTCATGCTTAGAGTTCAAATATGAGGTTAATTAGAAAAGGTACTAAAGTGTATACATGTATCAGACGCTGACTGTACATACATATGTATAAAAGCACGCCGAATAATAATAGAGTTAAGTGATAATTTTCCCGCTATTTGTAAAATGTGAAACTTAATATCAAAATAGACGTGAATTTAAATAGAAAACAATCCTTACATGGAATAGAATAGGCAAGTAACATCATTCTCTAAATCAGGCAGACAGACATAGACAGAGAGACAAAGCATCCACAACCAGCCAGCTCCAAATTGTACGCTGAAATTATTTTCGAAACGGGCACTAAAATGTTTCAGAAATTTAAAGTATACGATTCTCTCATTAAGGAATATTATTAATGATTTATTTACCCCAGTCCTAGAGTTTTCCGCTACATTTTAGTGAGAATTATGAAAATTCATAGCTTCGTCCTAAATAAACGTAGCAATTACATAGCTGAAATAAACCCGGCTATTTACAAACAGTTTGTTTATGGAGCTTGGAAATTAAGAAGGAGATTAATTTGGAATACTCGTAATGTTAATAACAAGTCTAAGATTTTTGCTTTCGATGCAACCCTGTCGTGGTAAGAAAATGATAGCGAATTTCACTTTCAATGATTTTAATCAGTTGCACTAAGAGTCAAAGGCGTCCGTCCACTCACTCCAGAAAATCTCTCTCCAGACAAGTTTTCAGTAAAGCCCGGTGAGAGAAAGATGGAAGTTATGCAACTGAACTTTGAAAATCCATCAGAGCAATGTAAAACAGTGTGACTCAACATAAATATATTGTCTATGTGGGCCTAGTGTCGCCACAGAAATTGTATGATTTTCGCTCTGGAGTGTTCTGTCATGTTAACTAAAGTTATAGGATTTTTGACTGATGATTGTGGTGATATTAAAGTAATGCGTGATAGTGAGTTTATTTATCTTTTTGCACGATTTGGGCCATTTTAATCCATTGATTTTTTTTAACAAACTAAAACAATTACAAACTTACCATGGTATTAAATCTGTGGCATTGGTGAAAGCACGTGATAACGACCATCAAAATATCAGCTTTAATTGACTCAATATTGTATATTTTTCTATTACATGCTAAGATCATCTATTTGTATTAATGATGACACATTCATGCTCAGTTTATTCTATTAATCAGTGTGACAGCTAGTACCGGAAAACATTTATAGAGAGTATTTTAACAAAAGCGGAAAAACCTTGTAATAACATTTTTCTTTCTCACAATTTTGTCGCTTTACTATTTCTCTTATTTTGATTCAAGAACTGTAGTTCTTAGTTCTCACAAAACATTAAAATGCGAAAAACACACCCCGAAAGTGTAATGAAGGCATCACGACAGAGAATTATGTGGTACGTGACTAAAGTTAAATTTAAAAATAACGCCAAAAATGACCGGTAAATCCTACAAATCCAAGCAGTTCATTGCTTCTGGCTACATTGTATTAAGCGTTAAAAATACGTCGCCATTTTTTCAATCAGCCGGGAAAATAAATTACATTCCCGTCTCCGAGCCCCAAACGAGTGACGTCGCATAAAACCCTGTTTAAAACCGCCAAGAGGTGACAAAATAAGTTATTTCTGAACTCATTTCTGTGTGCCGATAGAGATCCCTGAAGAAAGCGTAATAACGGCAAATGGTGCCCATCTCCAAACGGCGCATTAACATCGCCTGAGATGACTCGTCATTTGTCTCTTACCTCTGCGACTCGCTGCTTTATCACTCGACAGTCAAGTGACACAATCCAGTAGACCTTTGAGCCATTTTGTTCTTACCCTCACTTGTAACTTCCACTCTCTATGAAGACGGATCCTGAGAGAGTGTGAAGATAGTAGAAAAAATAAACTAACCTACAAACTTTTCATTTTCGTGGCCTGACTATACTTTTTGCCATTTGTACTTCATTGTCATACATTCAAAACATGTGTAGCAAATTTCAAGTCAAACAGACCAACTGTTGAAGAGTTCTTTCCAGCAAAGACGATCTTGGCTCCATTGGACACCGAGGGGTGGGTGAAAATTTAACTCGCAAGATAAAGGATAAAAAACAAGCTTTATAAAAATATTGGAATTCATTTAGTTTCGCGTTTTAGCGATACGGTCTATAATTTATCTTAGCTGTATAAAACGATTCAAAATCCCATTGTTCATAATCTTCAATTGTTTAGTTTCATTTTAATGAAAAAAATCTCCATTGAATTCATTATTATGGTCAACTCTACTACTGGTGGTAACTCTAACGATCGCTTTCACCCAGCTACTTTCCATTTGACCACTGCTAGAGATATTCTTGCACATACAATACACCAATCTACTTTCAGTATTGTCATAGCCTTTCTCATCATTAGTGGCATTAAACGCTCTTCACTACAACTGTACACTTATAAACACAATATATTATGATGTAAGTTATCAGTTTACCTGACTATGTCTATAACGGTTGAAATCCGTCCATTTTTAAAGTTAATTCAAATATTTCTATCGGATTCATTCATGGTTATCTTATTCATTTTAGATGTCTGAAAGTTTCGATTACGGTTCAGTAGCTCCATAACATCTCTGGGTTTTATTGCTAAAGGTACCAGGGATTCATAGCCGCTTCGCGTGCTCAAAGTGGGTGTGAGCTCGCGCCAATTATCAAAGCCATTAAATAAAGGCGATTAATAATTAACTTTCACTTGATTGGCACACTAATCGGTGTTGGCCAAGTGGTTAGGCTTTCAGGGAGAAAAATATAACATTCTGTATAAAATGACGGCTTTTTGAAGTCAAAATGTAGGCAGATTGCCTGTCTAAAAAACTCTAAAGATCATAGCAAGTCCCCGCAATTCCATATTCAAAGAAATTACAGAAAAAATAAACTCACAACATTTTCATTTTTAGCTCGTAAGTCCCGGGGACTTAATAAAGGACCAATTACTAGTAAATATAACAGCCGAATGTACTTTATTAAGTGCAAATTATTCAATGGAAAAAGAACTTAAAGATTAGGTTACGTAAAATTAAACATTTTAAGCCATAAATTTTTTGTCTGGGCCTAAGGCCCTAAATTGAGTATTTAGAGTCAGGTCTTAAGAGCTTAAGCTGAATATCTCTGAAATTTGAAAGATTTTAAAGAGAGAAAAAGAGGGAGCGTCGTATATCAAGGATGGAAGCTTCCTTATTTTATTGAGACCCAGGTAATTCCACAAATGTACCATCGCGAACAGGGATTGTTGAGCCACTTACCTATGTTTGTAACTTGGTCGTGTAATACTAATGCAATAGCTGACATTTAGTCTGTCACATCGGTCATTGATTACACGTCTAAATTGCGAATAGTGGCAAGTGGCTCAACAATCCCGGTTCGTGACTGTACCCAAGATTTCAATGGTACGGCCCGCTACGTGACATAGAGCGGAGTTAAAAATACTCTTACTTATTACCTGGGCGAATGTTTAAGGCACGCCGTAACGTCTTCATTCCATTTTTTTCCCACGTTTATCCGGGCTGTGGGTTTTCCTTTTAATACACGCTTTTTGCTCGGCTTGTTTTAACTCGGGCAATTTTGGTGCGGAAAAGTTTAAACAGCTTCGTAGTTTTTTTGGTGAATTTTTAAAATGAGCCTGTGTTGTTATGGGGCGCGGAATTAAAAGTTATGAGCATTTCGGGGTTTAATTATGGGAACTTGTTTTAAAACGCTGGTGGAAATAGGTGGATTGTGAGTTTAACAAACCCCTTACTCATCGTATCTTTGATATACATACAAACACGCGAATATCCCCAAATAGGACAAAAAGAGCACACGAAACGATTCGTAGACCAAATTATGACAATTTCAAGCTTCGCAGCTACTTCTAGCATAATTTTAGGTTTAAATTTGATGGAAGAGTTATAATTAGTGACAGGTTGCCAGCCCGTCGCCTAAAACGCACCTTAAATTGTATCCTTAGTCGCCTCTTACGACATCCGCAGAAGAAATGGAGAGGTGTTATTCCATCTCAACATAAATGCGGAAAATCGTATCTTTTGAATTTGATATAACACCAAATGATAACTAATATAACCTAGTATAGCCCAATTTCCTGCCAGTAGTAGGTAAAAGAATATTTTTAAGGAGAAATAACAGTTATAATTTATAATCCCCAAGAGTCACCTTTTTTTTGCGAAGAGTAAATTCCTTAGGCATCCGCCGCGCCTTGGGGACGATGCGATGGTTATGTGGGACTCTCCTCCTACGTGAGTCATACCTCCTAAAAACCCACCGGTGCTATCTTCCTGCCAGGTTAATAAGCATCAGGAGTCCCAAGGAATGCACCAGCGACGACAACTGGATGAGTAAGAGGTGCCTACAGCAAACCGTCAGTATGTTATTCAATGAAGTACAAAATGTGATAACGTGCAAATACTTAGCCCCTTTGGAACTGTTTTTATTTAAGTTTGTCGTTGGGAGCCTTGGACTCAGTTACCCATCGTCCTCGGACATAGTTGTGAGCGTTGATTATGGGTGCGCGGGCAAGATGAAACCAATTCAAATTTTCAACGGGTTTATTTTAAATTTAAACACTAACGAACTAACGACACGAAACGAAACAGTTCCTAGTGCAGTTAGCGACGGTCGATAGAGAAGTCCTAGGAAAGTCCGATGATGTCCAATTTATACCACCGGTCTTCTCCGCCGCCTTTCACTAGACTCTGTAAAGCTTCAGCCAAACCTGAGCGACCAAAGCGACTGCGATGCGGGAGCGTTTGCAAAGCGAAACTAAGCGAAGCGAAACGTCCCGCGATGCGGTCGCGTAGGTATGCAAAGCGCCATAGATGTATATGGGTAGCGTCCGTCGCGCGGTAGACGCTCCCGCTTCGCAGTCGCTTTGGTCGCTCAGGTTTGGCCGAAGCCTTAAGCGCGCGCCAAGGTCACGCTTGTTTCGTAGTCAAATCAACATCCGTACTAATGACCCTTCCGATAAGCATATTATTTGGACTTAGATAGCTATAAACCCGAGATAACATTGACCTCGAAGAAACTTCTCCATATCAGTGTGACTCGATTTTGTAAACTGTTTGCTTATTCAAGACGCAACCCGATGACAAAAAATGTATTATGGACTTCAATAGATAGGTGGCTGACAGAGTTTCCTTGTTGAGATCATATTTATTTTTTGAATACACACTTCGTGTCTCCAGCTGAAAAAGAAGTAAACTGCAAGAAATCGCGTTATTTCTATGGGAGCCTCCTTAATTATTATTATTATTTTGATTTCAGGTATTTGTTATTTTAGCGGCAAAAGAAATAGATCAAAATAATCTGAAAAATTCAATTGCCTAGCTCTTACGTTTCTTGAGGTATAGGGTCCCTTTTTACCCTTTGGGTACCTACATAAATACATATATGTACAATTACGCTTGTGTTCCCAAACACGTGACATAGACAAAACCGTGATTATGACTATTTCACGCTTTGCAGCCACTTTTAGCGTAATTTTAGATAAGACTAGCTTTTGCCCGCGGCTTCGCTCGCATTAAGTTTGGAATGACACAGAAGAGATCTTGGATTTTTTTTAATACGCTGCTGTATACGATATGTATATATGTCTTTCAATTTGGGAAAAGGATGAAAAGATTCTAAGCATAATGTTACATAACAAAACATTGATAATTGCGGAATGCTCCATACATACTTACACCCCTCATTTTAGAGAAGTGATGGATTATAAAAAGACAAAAGTAGCCTATGTCACTCACTCTCCATCCCTTCAACTATTTTCCAACTTACCCACATGCCAAATTTCAAGCGTTTAACTTAAGCGGTTTAGATTTTTCATACAAAGGGATTTTCCCGCTAACTCTCGTTCCCGTGGGAATTTCCCAATATCCTGTTGCAACTAAGCTTTAAGTTTACAAAGGTACCTGCATGACAAATTTCAAGCGTCTAACATAAGCGGTTTAGATTTTTCATACAAAGGGATTTTCCCGCTAACTCCCGTTCCCGTGGGAATTTCGCAATATCCTGTAGCAACTGAGCTTTAAGTTTACTAAGGTACTTCCACGCCAAATTTCAAGCGTCTAATTTAAGTGGTTTGGATTTTTTATACAACGGGATTTTCCCGTTAATTCCGGTTCCCGTAGGAATTTTGCAATATCCTGTTGCGACTAAGCTTTAAATTTACTAAAGTACCTGCATGTCAAATTTCAAGCGTCTAATTTAAGCGGTTTGGATTTTTTATACAACGGGATTTTCCCGCTAATTCCGGTTCCCGTGAGAATTTTGCAATATCCTGTTGCAACTGAGCTTTAAGTTTACTAAGGTACCTGCATGCCAAATTTCAAGCGTCTAATTTAAGCGGTTTAGACTTTTCGTACAACGGGATTTTGCCGCTATTTCCGGTTCCCGTCGGAATTTTGCAATATCCTGTTGCAACTAAGCTTTAAATTTACTAAGGTAACTTGCATGCCAAATTTCAAGCGTCTAACTTAAGCGGTTTAGATTTTTCATACAAAGGGATTTTAGTTCCCGTTCCCGTGGGAATTTC
>BHDV01039841.1:0-25515 GCA_005406045.1 Adoxophyes honmai | reverse complement strand
CGGACGGACGGACAGACGGACAGACAGCGAAGTCTCAGTAATAGGGTCCCGTTTTTACCCTTTGGGTACGGAACCCTAAAAACGTGCAAGGGCACATGTTTACTTTGACACATGTGCCAATAGGAAAGAAAAGGGAAAAAGTTGAATTTTTTTAGCCTATATCACGCCTGTATTTCCAAATGGAGTAAACAGAGTACACAAGGTTTTGTGGCCACTATACAAGGTGTACATAGAGATTATGAAATATTGAAATATGATTATGTTAGTTGCACGCTAGACGGCTGACCCGAGCGCTCATTTGTGTTTGAACCGATGTAACCTTATGAATGTGAGGGAATATAGTTTTAAACAAACTGTGCCGAAAGCCACTTTTAGCATATTTTTTATGTTTTAAAATTAGCAGGTTTTATAGTGACAGGTGGCTAGCATGTCGCCTTACTACGCCCTGAACTGCTTTCTTAGTCACCACTTAGGGCATCCACAGAAGAAATGGACTGGTGTTGTTTTGAACCCGTCATCACACACAGGTCTAGTTTTAAGTAGGCATAAATTTAATAATGTTTTTTCTTAACATTGGGTTACTTTTCGTTGAGGTAGAGTGACAAGTTGCTAGCCTATAGCCTAATACCATAACCTCTTAGTCGCCTCTTACGACATCCACGGAAGAAGAGAGCTGTTATTCTAAACCCGCCATCGACAAATACTGTACTTAAGCGCACTAACTTTAATCCAAACGAGTCATTGGACTTTTATGAATAGAAGCAGAGCCTACGAACCGTGGAAAACATTTCTTCCATGAAACAGCGTAAATGAACTCGTAACGTTTGCTTTGCTATGGAGCCCGCGGGCCACAAATAGAAGTCAGTCCGGCGAGTAACGTCACGTGAATGCTTTAGTGTACAGCGGTTGTTTAACGCTGCTAGTGTACCTACTTCTGTTTGAAGGGAGCTACATAGTCCAAGAGAATGTGTCTCATGTCATGAGCGATTTGTTAATGTATAAAAAAAACTTGTAACGTTTACATACATACATACAATCACGCCTGTGTTCCCAAATAGGATAGGCAGAGCACACGAAACGTAATAAAAACAAAACTATGATTATGACTATATCACGCTTCGCAGCCACTTCTAGCATAGTTTTAGGTTTGCAAAGATGGAAGAGGTAGAATAGTGACAGGTTGCTAGCCTGTCGCCTAAAACATAGCTAAACCTATAAGTATTTCCTTAGTCGCCTGTTACGACATCCACGGAAGAAATGGAAAGGTGTTATTCTATCCCGATACCACACGGCATTATAACGTTTGAAATGTGAAAATTTTAAATAGGTACGTTGACAAAAACTACAATTTTAATTTAGACTCTAAAAGTCCTAATGAAGGAAGAATAATTAAATAAATTCTATAGCTCAAAAAAGTATGTGATAAGTGATAAAATAAAGAAAAAATATTTTATGATTGAGCTTTATTTTCGTTTCAAATTAAATATTACGTTAATTCTAATTTAATAACTAATATTTACAGCTCTGAACTTAAGTTAATTAAATAGTTGGAAAAACATATTTTAATTAAAATAATTAAGACAGTCAAAATTAGCGATGAAATTCTAGATTAGTCACGCAATGGCACCATTTATACAAAATTAATTAGTCCCTTACTATTTTTTCAGTTGGTTATTAATTTACTTTTAATTAAAATAAAATAACTACTACTGTACAGGCTACTAAAGTAATAATAAATAAATACACAATACTATACCAAAACAAGTCATTAAGTTAAAAAAGTTTAGCGAACTATTCATTTTAATTACTTAAAATACTTTTAGTTCACATAACTAAATTGATATGTAAAAAAATTGGTTAAAAATATAACCAAAGTTTTTGATAGTTGACACTCTTCTAATAGTTGCATCCAATCATAAAAAATACGGTAGCGTTTATCAAGACATCTATCTTACAGTGGAGTTTAAAACTTAATCCTAGGTAGTACAAACTATTCAAGACACAACTTAACAAGTAGTACAGGTATCGCAGTGAGTTAAGACCGCTGGGCAAAAGTAGAAGGGCTATGCGCAGAAAACAATCTTCAGGTCTATTCGGTATACAAGGAGCGGGCGGGGTGGACGGCGACACGTTATTGGTAGATCAGTCGCACTTCACCTCCCCGCGCTGCCCCCGATGCGTCGATTACCCCCACTAGTTTCGCCGAGCGATCTTCAACTATCGCGTTGTATAACGTAACCTTAAATTATAATGGTTTTATAATAAAATGACTAGAGCTAGTTGTTATTTTTGATCTGAAAAATCATTTCACGGCGTCATAAAAAAATCTTTATCATAAAATTTTCACTAGACTCAGACATTTTAAATAATGAACAAACAGAGAGAATATCGGATGTACAAAGCACATAATATATTATATAAACATAAAATTTGAAACGAATATTCTGAAGTAAATATCTATGACCATAAATGTTTTGTTATTCATTATGAATTATGAAAAATTTAATTCACCTGCATCGACTCTATCCAATGCGATTTTATTTCATAAAAATATCATTAAAGTCGACATCGAAAGAATACATCTCAAAAGAAAGTTTGGTGAATTTCTGACTATTTTGGCTCTAATTTTACTTGATTAGTTGATATAATATGTTTGTAAAAACATCAGAATATTAAGTTAACAAAATTAAATGCAATCAAAATATGTATTTTTATTTTCTCATGATAATCACTATCCTAAAATTGGTTGGGATTGTCGTTGTCCCGCCAATCATCGTAAGCAAAGTAATAAAAATATTATGGCCGGGCAATTATACGACCGTTCCAACCGCCTCATTTAGCTGATCAAATTTCATACGAATTGGCTATATAATTTCCATGTCATTTTTATAATTTGCGAGGGTTCCAATTTGTTTTAATTGATAACAACTGCGTCAGAAAGTTTGGCCATTTTTACACAAAAGAGTCCAAAGAAATGAGACGGTTGAAATCTGCAAATATTTACTCGGCCACCTACCAAGAACATTTTACCCATTACAATTCATTGAACTGATTGAATTAGACAAGAAAAACAATTGAATCGTGTCGTTGAAAATATTTTAAAAAGGGTAGAAAAGCCGATCCAACTCTCAGTCTAAGTCCATATTTTATAACCACGACCTCAGACTGGCTACAACCTCGCAAATTTGCGCCAGCGTTAATATTTCCAATTATCCAAAGGCATCTCTACGAGCCGTATCACATAACCGACTCACAACCACCAAAGTTAACGCTACGAAATAATTTAATTCAATACAATTAACCAGTCTTGTTCCTTACGAACTACCGAAGAAAACGGCTAGAGTACAAAAGTGGATTACAAAAAAGTCACTTTAGAGTTTGATCGAGAAACTTATAGTAACTAGGGTGAGTACTAATGATAGGTTCGAAAGGATTCGGAAACTTGAACTAGGTCGCCAGTAGCTCTCGTCTTTTGAAGATAGCATTAATGAGTCCTCCCCGTTTTGGGATAACTCGCTCCGACACGCGAGTGCTTCGACAGGCATATCAAGTAATACCACTTGATCAACCGTAACTGGAGACACGGTTGCTTCGTACTTGTAAGTTGGACTTGCTTCTTCGTAAGTTTCCTCGTCATTTGCGTCTCGTTGGAACACGTCTCCATTTGCGATGTTCATTTGGTTTTCTTTATCTGTGTTAGGTTGAGAGTTGATGTCATTGGCTGGGATGCTGTTTGGTCTGTTCGGGATGCAGGTCACGTCGTCCAAAGCAAGTCTGAGCGGCTCGCTCTTTGTTTCGTTTCGCAGGACGTGGATCCAGGACAAGCGACAATCGCAGGTCAACTGATTACCTGTGGAACAAAGATTAAGTTTAAAACTACTAATTCAGTTTTGGAATAAACTAGTACCGGTGAATATTCGGGCGTTTGAACCGCTATCATTACAGTCAACCTTCTTTTATAAAATTGTTCAAAAACAAAATACGTTATAAGTTAAACGGCCCTGTGCTCGACACTGACCCAATACTTGGCACTTGCAACCTTGTGTCATAGGTGACAGATGGGTGTCATCTACTGGGCGTTGAGGCGTCGAGCATTACTTTTACCTTATGCGTTATTTAGTGTTTCAAAGAATAATTATACCAGTCTATTATACCTATGCGACACTATAACGTCTATAATGATAGACCTGTTGTATAAATTTATTTAGAGATTTGTTAAACTGTGCTGAGAATTGACCTTGTTTCGAACACTTGAATATTCACCCTACTATACACTCAACTGCGTATAAACTATTGAATGGCTGGCAGATATGAAATTCGCACACGTCAGACGTCTGAAAATTTATCGTATACTGTGTAAGAAAAATGCTAGTGTACCCACTATACTCTCGCATCAAATGAGTTAGTATTTTAGTAAATAAGTGATTATTTTCATAATGTTTATGACACAATATGTTAAAATTAAAAAAATACGTAAGTAAAATTAATATTTCATGTGTAAAAGTTGAAAAGTTGGCTAAGACAGTCAGACTCTGAATCTAAAACCGCTGATTTCATAAAATTTTAAAGCAATTTTATAAACTTTGATTATTATGCTGTATCGTATCTTTAACAGCACAACAGAAAACAACAAAAACAATGCCTTAGTGTATAGTCTCTATCACTGTATTAGCTAATGAATGATTCAATCATTAATTAATTTGTGTATATAATTTAAATTGCAAAACGTAGAAGTGTTTTCACAAGGGACCTTTGTAGAGTCTAATATAAAACGTAGAATGATAAATGTTCCGAAGCAAATATTTAATTAATTACAACACATTTCTGAGTATATTGAAATAGAAGACATAACTTTCAATTTGAGTATTAAAATACCCTGGAGCATTTCTATTTACCCTAGTGAACCGGCGCGTGGCGAAAAAATAACTAAGTTACCTTTTTTGTCGAATTTTGTTTGTTGATTCTGAATTAAACACATTTCATTGTGTACATGGAGTTATTACGCCATTGTTGGCTCACTAAAGGGAGCTGTTACACTCATTAATTGTCTTTAATATGGAGGGTGCTTTGGAAGGGGATTAGAGCTCTACGGGGACTGGTCCATTGTTTGCCAGAAATAATAGTAGTTTATCTTCCCATGAGCGTGCACTGAACACGCGTGTGTGCGGCATTTTCTCCTAAATAACATGTCCGCGCCAAAACAAGATTCGTATGATTTGATTACAAAAAAAGTATTGTTGAACGCTTCATTGTGCTTTGTGTTAGAAAAATCATATATTCCATTGTTGCCTGGAGAAATGTTTTCCGTTTTTATTGAAACGACAACGCTAAAACCGCCACAATAGCTGTTTGTTCATCAAATGAAATAGAAGAAAATAAATTGTACACGACGAGGGAAAATAAATGCTGCGAATTTAAAGGTTATTGCTAACGATTTCGCGATGTGATCGGATCAAATTATTAATGCTATTCAGTAAAATGTTGTTCGAGAAGGAATGAAATTAAGTCATTATCACTCACCGCTCAGATAAAGGACCGACGTCTTCAATTTCAAATTGTCGAGTATCGGTTTAACCGTCTCGTACGTAAAGAACTCGAGCTCATTGTTCCTCAAATCTAATAACTCAAGCCCCCTAACGCCTTCTAAAAGCCGCTCATTTATGGACCTCAATTTATTCCCGGTCATAGACAATTTCTGGAGCAAAGCGAGCCCGTCGAACGCCCTTTCAGATAAATATCTCAATTCATTATTATCCAGGAGGAGTTCATTCAAATTCCACAATTCGGTGAACGTCAAATCTCCGATCATTGACAACTTGTTAGACCTGAGATCCAATCTCGTCAAATTAGCGAGCCCTCGGAAAGTGTCTCTAGTGAGGACGGTAATCGAGTTGTACTCGAGTATCAGCTCGCTGAGCAGCGTGAGGTGCTCAAAACAGCCGTCGTGCGCTAGATTAATGACGTTAAACGATAAATCGAGGTACCGGAGAGCGGGCAGGTCCACAAACACGTCGCGCTGCACTTCGGTCACTTTGTTCTCTTTTATCGTTAGATTCACCAGCGCTGGCAAGTTTGTAAACGATGAGAAATCTAGCTCCGTGATTTTGTTGTTCATCAGCGTTATTTCCTTTAGCGTGGTCATGTTGGAGAAGGTTTTCTTTTCAATTTTGCTGATTGTGGCGTAGTGGATGAACAGTTTTTGGAGGCGTTTGAGGCGGTGGATTACGTGGAGGGGTATGAATTTCAAGGCGCCGTCGGATCTTACGTTGAACGTTAGTCGTTCTAGCCGCGGTTGTGAGTTGAAGCTTGCCCAAATGGGGTCTGTTTCGTCGATGCCTCCATTAAAGACCCAGCAGTCTGCTCTGGTGGCGGTGCGTACTTCAGTGTTCTCGCAGTAGCAGTGCACTTTGCTTTCCCGATCGGTTATCTCGCATATGTTGTCTTTGACCTGCGCGGTGTGATGCCTCCTTTCGGTTTTATCTCGCCGTTTTTCATTTAGCCGGCTCTCAGTGTGGGATATTTGCACGGAGGCCAGCGCCAGAGCTAGGAGCAAATATTGGACTACGGACTCCATAACCCCGGCTTTGAACCTGAAACAAACGGAAAAGTACGGTTAGAAGAAAGTTTGCGGCGACGATTAGTTTTCCCGACCGTTGAATGCGCGAAGGAAATGACTGCGAGTAATATGGACTTAGGTTTTTTTTTTTCGAGTAGTCGGGTTTATAATAACACCTCTCCATTTCTTCCGTGGACATCGTGAGAGGAAACCAAGGAAATTGATTAAGGTGTATTTTAGGCTAATGAACGTGGATGAAGCATAAGAGGTATGTCAGGATCGTAGCAAGTGGAACAAAGTGGTCTCTGCCTACCCTGTGGTATGTATAATATGTATGTATGTATTTTAGGCGATAGACTAGAAACTTATCGCTATAAGTGCTAAAAGTGGCTACGAAATATGAAACAGTCAAGGTTTTGTCTACGTGATAGCGTTTTGTGTGCTCTGCCTACCCGATTGGGGAATGCAGGCGTTATGCGAGTAAAATTTTATGAAATTAACATTTCATACCTACAAATCTCACGCCTGTATTTCCAGATACATGTCCACAAATCCATGTCTTTTCACGTTTTGTACCCACTTCTGGCATATTTTTATGTTGTAAATTAAGAGATATTATAGTGACAGGTTGCTAGCCTATCGCCTAAAAATACCTTATTTTATCCTTAGCCCCTTCTTAAGAAACGAAAGAGAATCCACGAAAGAGATGGATACCTATGTGTCATTCTAAGCCCGACACCCCACGGCAAAATGATTTATGAAATTAAATTGTGAACAATGTAGAAATGAGAAACAGTGAGACAACACATAAACTCTAATTTCACATGTTTTGTCAATCGCTTGAAGGTTAGCAGGAAGAGATATGTTCCTTTTGGGATATGTTCGCCTTTGTACTTATGTTCTGTTTTGTCTGTTATTTTGTCATGATTATTTTGTGCAATAAAGAGTTACATACATACATACATGACTTCGGCTTATAGTATATGCTCGGTCTCAGAACACTTTTTATTCTTTTTTGCCTTGAAGTTAGGCACGAGTCGAGTACAATATCGATTTCTCTAAACAAACAGCAGTTCATATTAAAATGCCATGAGCCAATTACAATTAGGTACGGTAATTTCATCCGTCATTACGAGTCATTAGAACTAAATTACAGTTTTTACATTGCATGCATGAAGTTGTAAGGGTAGTAATCCACCGGATCACCATGGACTATATCGAAATAGATGACTCAAGTGTATGTACTTCGCTTGCCAAAAGGGTAAGCGATGACGCCTTTTGAATGATGAAATTTGACGCGATTTCATTTTGTCCTTACTATTTAGACACTTATCCATAAAGGTTTAACTTCTTAGAGACAGGACAACTTGAATAAGGCGGCGTCTTTGAATCGGTTTCACTCGGACTGTCAATTCCCATCACTAAGCGCTCGTGTGACGTTACAGTAGGTAGTGAAAAAGTGGCACGCTTGGTTTTAATACAAATGCAGGAACTCACGGTATCTATTTCGATATAAGTCTGTGTTAGTCCACTGGATCACAGTGTATTGCACTTAGTTAAATTCCGTGGGGTTCGGTTGCGTCACGGTGCCCTGACTAATATCGTACATTAGTGTTTTACCCCCTAATTTATTTGCGTGGTAATTGGTAGACATAGGTGGCATGTGTTCGTGTTTACGTATTGACCGGCAAGAGGTTTTTAATTCCGTGATCGAAAGGCTAAAAACGGGGCCCTAGTAAGATTTCTTTGTCTGGCTGCCAGTCACGTATTTGTAGACAGTTGATTTTTTTTAAAAGATGCATTTTCGTTGCAACAGTTGCAGCAATATTTGAACATTACAAATATTTTTGCTCACTCATATCACAGGATTTATCTAGTTTGGTATTGGGTTGATTCGAATGAATTCGCCAATGATAAAGGCTGTAAAAATCGTAGTGACAGCCTTTGAAATCAGAAAAATTAAACTTTTGCTAATAAATATCCTCATGAAAACAAAAGATTTTAATGCTAATGTACACAAAGAAGCTTCGAACTCAACCGCAATATTACTTCCTTACACACTGGCCGCAAAGACTTATTTTAATTAAGAACATTTGACTCCGGAAACAAAATCACAAAAGTCGCCAAATGCTTAAACAAAAACGCAACACTCCGACAATACGTCCACTCTTAATTAAACATCGGTCCCATTCTTTCCTTTAAACGAGCGCCTTAATCAGAGAGAGACAAAAAAGGTAACGCGTTTTTGCCTTGTCCAAATGATTATTAGGGATTGAATTTGTGATCCCCTTGACGTTGTGTCGTTTAATTAAAAAGAAAAGGCATCGCCGATTGTGAGACACTTTCTAAACAACTAGGTTAAATAAGATTAAATTGGTTTAGGGGGAATGTTCTTTGATCTAGCTTTATTAATTTTGTACTGTGTATTTGTCTAGTAACTAAATACTAAAATTCTCTTTGGTTTAGAAAATATAAATTCCTTTGGGGCCATCTTATCCAAATGCTATAGGTACATACATACATACAAACATCACACAGACATAGGCAGAGGACGCGAAGAGCTACATAGACAACACCTTGAATTATTTCACGCTTCGTAGCTACTTAGCATGATTTTTTAGGTACCAAGTTAGATAAAAGAGGTAGAATAGTAAAAAGTTGTCAGCCTATCGCCTAAAATATACCTTTATATTTTGCATTAACGCCTCTTACGACTTTCTCGTAAAAAAAGGAGAGGTTCTATTCTAAATCCGACACCACACGAGTGTTATTGTACTCTATGTAAACACATAATTGCATAAGTAATTTAGCGCGCCTCGTCTGCATTATATTCTTTAGAAGGTTTTTGACTGAAAATAAGGTTACCCTTTTTAGGGTAAATCTGAGATCCCTAGCCCTCCCAAACCAGAAGATCCCCGAAAACTTCTGAGCAAATGCGCGAAGAAAACAGACGGAGATTAGCGAATTGTATTCGTCTTTTGTTTTTAAATTTAATTTCGCCACCGGGATCGTGCCCGCAATTTCAATTCGGAGTTGTAAAGAGACGATGTTAAAAGTAGCCAGAGTCATTTCGGACGGAGTTTTTGTTAGTATTGTCCCATTTTGACATTTTTATTCAAGAAAGTCCACTTAGGAGGAACATTGTGCCGGCGACTTTTGTTTTAATGCTCTATAGGATTTTATATTGTTGGACTGTAGTCTGTGTGGTATAGGCTTAGAATTTAATATTTTTGTTTCTCTTGTGAATGTTGTTAGAAGGGATCATGACAAATATACCTACGTTAGGGCATATTGTAAGCGATAGGGTATCATTAGTAGCGACAAGGCACTTATTACTATACCTAATATTGTTACCTAGTTTTTTATAAAACAAGTTTTTAGAAGAGTCTTCAATGCTTAAGTATCCTTATGGGTTAGTATTTTTAAAAACTTTTAGTCTACATACATACATACATATTCTCACGCCTGTATTCCCAAGAGGGGTAGGCAGAGCACATGATTTCAAAAAATTCAGTGCCACGTCTAGCAATTTCAGGATATCCAGATGGTTAAACGTGATATTGCAGTGACAGGTTGCTAGCCCATCGCCCACAATACACTAACCCTTTCCCAGAGTCGACTCTTACGACACCCACGGGAAGAAAGGGGGAGGTGCTATTCTAATCCGGCACCACACAGGCGTGTGTGCCTACCTTTTAGTCTAACTTTTTGTCTACCTTATTGTAAAAACAGATGTGGCAATTGTGTTGACGCCGATTTGAAGAGCTAGATATAAATCGTTAATTAGAAAAAAATGATCCTATTTATTATCTCCATGTAATTTCCACATAGAAGCATTTCTCTATTTTTTCAAATTTCTAGAAAGGACTATTTTTATATTACTTGATTTTCACAAATCCAATAATTTTACTGATTAAACTAAGTGAACAATTCAAATATTTTAATTTATTTTACTGCTTGTTTCACCCTTTTAACTAAAATAAACACAGAAGGACACATGACACGGTAGCTATATGGCAGCTATCTAAAAAGATCCACCACAAAGCCACAAAGTTCCAGATTTAAACATCTTTATTTGCAAGCGATTGACAGAACTCGCCTCGTTCCGAACGCTAATTAGGCCTTTTAAAAGACACCTTTAATTAATGGATTATTTCACGAAACTCTTTGTTTTTGGGATGAAGCGGGAAAATGCCAATTAACGGCCGCTTTCGCGTGATGTAAAAACATGTTTTCAAGCCTTCGTAATTTGCGATGTTATCTTAATGATCTTGTACTGATACCCTCAAAAGTTTTAAGTAAAAAAACTTTTTTGCAAGCACAGGTTTTTAATGACGCGATGGAGGGCCAAAACGAATATCTATTGCAAGAGTTTCGTTAAAGAAACATGTCAGTTTTCAGTTTTTAAGGACTAACAGAAATGTACTGTCCTGAAAGACCATCATTGCCAAGAAAAATGTTGTGACGAAAATAAATATAAAATGTTGTTTAAAAGAAACAAATTATACAAAGCTCTGGAGACAAGACAATTAACTAAATACATGTATCACTGACCCAAACGCGTTGGTCTAAGGTTTTTATTCCGTCGTGTCCTGTTCTGAAAGCACAGCGGTACCGAGCCACAGTATTCCAAACACATGTCAAAGCTTGCTTCGAAATACTAAGGCCGCCAGTTTTTCTAGCACCATCTTTTTATTTTATTGCATTTTTTGATTCAGATGCGGAGCCAATGATTCGAAGCTGAAAGTAATAATTTACTTTTTGTTTCAGATCTTTCATTACATCATAAACTCAGCTTTATTACGTCTTAAAGGTAATAGAAGTGAATTGACAATATTTTCTCATACATCAAACGCGAGCAAAAATTCAGTTACATCAAGCACTTCACTCACCAAATATGCGGGTATTGGCGCGGCGAAATTATTACTTTTCTACCTGCCCATTGTAGCCCTTCTACCTGCCTTAGAGATTTTTTCCACATACCTCAAGCCGGTATGTTTTTGCCTTGGTCTGAAGCTTTATAAGCACGTATACTTAGAATTTGCCTTTCTATGGCGTCACAAACTGTATTGTTACTTCTTTAGTAATGTTTGGTTACGGACCCCTGGATTGTTTGAGTGTATTTGTTGCTTGGGCGTGCTGTCGCGCGCTCAGGTAGATTTTTGGTTGGTGTTAAAATTATTGCGATTGTAATACACGCACACACGTACAACATAATCTGTATTCGAAAATGGGGTAAGCAGAGCATAATGAAACATTAATCAAATTTCTTGTCAGAAACACCTGCCCTCTTCATTCAATTCAACCAGATCAAAGTGCAGCCAACCAATTGATTTCTGACCCGCCGTAGAACGTTGTCAAAATAATCATAATGAAGTTTTCCTTTTACGAGTTACGTGTAATGCAATATCACCGAAAAACTATCACTGTAAGTACTTGTAATAGGTACTGTGGCGGGTTATGAATCAATTGGTTCTAGGGTGACCGCACCAGTAATGGACATAGAACCAGTAATGGACAATGACTCTTATTTACTACCCACTAAGGAAAAGTCATTTGTTTTACAACAATCAATTCACAACTCTATGGTCTTTAAATTATGAATGAAGTGTCCATCACTGGTGCTTGTCAGCTTAAACCGTCCATAACTGGTGCCGTCACCCTATAGTACTGCTAGAAGTATCTGATTGGTTATTAAATAGACAGCCATGATTACGTCACGTTCCGTAGAGCCACTTCTAGTATAATTTTTACGTTTTAAGTAACCATAACCTAATATTTTTTTAGTTACCCTGAACAACATCCACGGATGAATTAGAGATCGTTATTGTAAACTCGACACAACACGGGCACTTTTGATAAAAAATATGCTACAAGTGGCGACGGAACGTGAAATAATCATGGTTGCCTGTAGCATTTTGTGTGGTCTGCTTACCTCATTACGAAATACGCCTAGATGATTGTGTGTATGAATGTATGCGTGTATTCATAAAACTGAATATTCCCGACATCACTACTAACCAACAATATTATCGTTATTAAGTAAATTTCCAACAGACAAAAGGAACTTGCAAGCAAAGCCGCGGGTGCAAGTTCTCAATTAGCAGCAAAGCTTAATTGGTTTCCATTCTAATGGGAACTATTTAATTTTCTTCTCTGAATAAATAGAGATTTTGCAGTTTTATTTGACTTCTCGGTTCCCGGTGGGTAGCTAGCTGGACTGAACTTACGATTATGTAGCCATGACAGTAAAGTTACTGTTGTCGTCAGTTGTCGTGTTCAAAAGCAACCTTACCAGCATAAAGCTACTGTTACACATACTCTAAAATTGCATGCTAAAAAGCGTGCTATTGAGTATGCTCAATACGAGCATGCTTATGAGTAGTTTACATTTGCTAGCAATAGGCATGCTAGTTTTAAGTATGCTCCTGAATTAGCATGCTCAAATGCCGTTTAGACGCGCTTAAAGCACGGTCCCTTCCACTCGCGCGGCCCGCACCGCAGGTAGCATGCTCAAAAATCGCACGGCTATCGATTTTCATGCAAACTCGAAATGAGCATGCTAATTTTAAGCAAGATTCCGACACACATGCGACTAAGTAGCAACTGCTCAATAGAAGCATGCTTTCATGCTTGAAATGAGCATGTGTCACAGTAGCTTAACGCAACCATTTTCTTGTCGTCGACGTTTATCAATAATTGGCTTTGAATTCGCTAACAGAGTAACAACACAAACACATTTAACAAAACCTACGTGCATACATACATACATCACCCCTGTATGCGCAAATGGCCTAGACAGAGCATACAAAATGTAACATAGTTAAAACCAAGACTCTTTCACGTTTTGCCGCCAATTTAAGCATAATTTTTATGTTGAAAATTGTTCGGATAACTCACGTTAGTAAAATCGAGTTTAACTCAACATGTTTCGGACTAATTCGTAATTCATAATTTTTATGTTTTAAGTTAACACGTTGCCTGTGCATGCACCACATGTGGTGCATTTCGAGGCACTGATGACACGTGAGTGCGCCACATATCGATGGCCGCACCGAATAAACGTGTACGTGCTATTACACAAAAAAAATTTTTTTCGTTATTTACGTTCCATGAGCTATAATACATCCCCCTGATTTTTTTTAAAGCTTTATTATTATTAATTCCCAAGTTATAACTAAGTACATGTTTTATCTAGGTAAAATAAAGTGAGAAATTTCACACGAATACTAATGCGACCACTTATTACAAACATTACAATCGTAGCCGCAACACGAACAAACCTGTGCTGTACTATACTGACTATTATAACCGCTTCGTTTTTGTGTATTGTGTTGATGCACGTTTATTCGTGTGTGGCACGATTAAACTTATATTTCGTATAGCTCCATACCTTATAAACTTGGGACAGTAATTGTGTTAATAGACTCATGCCCTTATTATAGTAGTATTGGTTTTATGTAAGTAATGCATACAATTATTTTTACCTAAAACAATTTTAGTGTTAAGTGAAATGCGGATATTCGATGGTTTTAAAAGGATGATAAACATTAGTTTTAGGTGCTTAGAACATGTCTACAAGTGTTATAAAGACAGCAACGGGCACTTAGGTGAGGAGTGAAGGGAGCGGGGCCCGACGCAAGCGCCCGAGAGCTGGTAGGAAATTTTGAGTAGGTATTTGAGACAGGCTGAAAACTTGTCCTATACCTCTCCTTTTATACCCCAACACGGAACCCATCATCATCATCATCGTCATCAGCCTATATACGTCCCACTGCAGGGCAAAGGCCTCCTCTCAGTATAAGAGGGCTTGGGATATAGTTCCCACGCGGGCCCAGTGCGGATTGAGAGCTTCACACACAACGTTGAATTACTTTGTCGCTGTGTGTAGGTTTCCTCACGATGTTTTCCTACACAGAATAGCTCATGGTAAATATCACATTCAAACACGGAATCCAAACTCAGTTATTTTATTTTGTTAACAATCTTCTTTCTATTTGCAATAAATTGCCAAAAAAGACTTTACGTTACTTTAAATCTTATTCCTCGTGTGGTGCCGGGTTAGAATAGGACCTCCCTCTTTTTCCCGTGGATATCGTAAGAGGCGACTCTGGGAAAGGGTTAGTGTATTGTAGGTTGTCTTGGCGATGGGCTAGCAACCTGTCACTACAATATCACGTTCTACCATCTGATTACCCTGAAATCGTTAAACGTGGTACTGAATTTTTGAACTTATGTGCTCTGTCTACCCCTCTTGGGAATACGGACGTTAAGATGTGTGTGTTTGTTTAAATCTTACACCTTTAAGTTTATAATAAAACTGTAGAAAGGTAAATTTTGTACATTGAATATATATTCAGGATTCATATTGAAGGATGATTGGTGATCGGTACTAATGGCAAAATGCAATCAATAAATTTTTTGTCTGTCTGTCTGTATGTGCACGCATGGGTCAAAAACTAATCGAAGGATTTTAACCAAACTTTGCACGATTTTAATCTACATAATATTCCTGGGCAGGTTATAGGCTATATAACACAACGTTAAAACACATAGGAGCCGAGCAGTGATGGTAAACTTGAAACAAGTCGGACGAAAATGTGCTTTCTAACTCCTATCCTCACATAAGTTGACTATAGACAAAAAGTATGTACTATAAAGATTTTCTATTTTTAGTTTGTCCGTGCCAAAAAAGTCTACAAAAAAAACCGGTCAAATGCGAGCCGGATTCGCGCTTGAAGGGTTCCGAACCAAAAACTGCAAAAAAAATCTGGTTTTTATGTGAGAGCCCCCTTAAATACCTATTTTATTTTAATTTACTTAACTAGTTACTTTTAAGTAAATATTCAAGTAAATATTCTGTGATAATTTCAAGTGTCTACTACTAATTATTTTTATAGACCCTAAAATCACGATTGTTGTACGAGAGCCCTACTAAAATTCCTATTTTATTTCATTTTTAGTATTATTTTGTTTAACAACACAGAGCGCCATAACTAGCGCCAATGAAACACATCATCTGTGAAAATTTTCAACTGTCTAGCTAGAACGGTGATCCGTTCTTAGGGTTTTCTGTACCCAAAAGGTGAAAACGGGACCCTATTAATTACTGAGGCTTTGCTGTTTTTATGTCCGTCTGTCACCAGGCTCTCATTGTATCTCAAGAACCGTATAAGAGCTAGGCAATTGAAATTTTCATTAAATATTATTCCTTATTTTTTTATAAAGATTTAAAATAGAGTTGGTACTCGTGATTTCTAGGGTTTCGTACCCAAAGGGTGAAACCGGAACCCTATTACTGAGACTTCGATGTCTGTCTGGTCTGTCTGTCTGTCCGTCTGTCACCTGGCTGTATTTCAACAACCGTAACTACTATTTTTTTGTTAGCTGGTTGATTTATCTGAGTCTTCTCTGGTCTTGCGTGATATCTGGCCAGTCCTCTGCATACGAGTCCATGTCGTCCCGCCATCTTCTTCTCGGCCTGCCTCGATGTCTCTGGCCGTTCTCCGGCACCCATTAAGTGACTGTGTGCACCCACCTCTGTGGGTGCATGCGGCAAACGTATCTCGCCCAGTCTTACTTTTGCCTGGCAATCATTTCTCCAATATCAACGTTGCGTGTCCTTGAGCGCAGCGTAGTGTTCCGGATTCTGTCTATCCTATTTACACCCTGTAGGCTGCGTGCTCCATCGCTCTTTAGCAAACCTTAAGTTTGGACTTTAATTTTCGGTGAGGGACCATATCTGCGCACCATAGGTTAGTACAGGGAGAATACACATGTCAACGAGTTTTTGCTTGAGTGCTAGAGGAAGATTTCCTTTCATGAAATCTTTCATGAACCGATAGCTCTTTCAGGCGTTTTCGACACGTCCTTCGATTTATTTACCTTGTCTATTACTGAAAGAGACTACCTGGTCCAAGAAAATATACTTGTCGACATAATGGCATTGCCTCCCCGTTCACCAGAATTCTATGTTTTGTGCTACTGGTCGGTTAACTAAAGCTGGCACGTAAAACAGATGTACGCATTGCATTTGTGTAGTATCTGTGAATTAGCACGCGGCGTGACATTGGACAGCATACGTATCATGAAAAGTCTGCCCGATTTGATCAAAATTATTAATTTTAAACTTACAGTATAGCGAAATTGCACAAATGTGAGTACTGTGAACGTGGCAGCTTTAGTTAACTGACCTATATTGGTCATGAGTTGAGTTTTTGTTCCATTCATCGCCAGTACAATCCTAAGGCTTGTCGTGCTGAGTAAAAACTACTTAACTATTAAAAACAAAAATAGTTAAGATAGATAATAGGCTCCTATAGAAAATACGTGATTTTTTTCTGTTTTTGGTATGGAACTCTTCGTGTGCGAGCCCGACTCGCACTTGGCTAGTTTTAGATATAAGTTTGAAGTATTTATTAGTTGATATTATCCCCTCCTGCTAAAGAAATGAAACTGTTGTCCCAGGTAAGAATTCCACGCGGACGGAGTCGCGGGCACAGCTAGTTATTATACAAATCAAGTGAATGTTTACTTCAAAAGTAGCAGTACATAATTGTTTTATTAAAATCCGCTTAATAAACTAATATTACCTTGCTATAATCAAAACGTACAGCCAAAAGTTTTCTTTTAAACACATTGTATTTTAATAATGTGTTATGCTAAACAAGGTTTGCATGTAATAGTTCCATAATAAAATCATCGAATAATAATGTTTTAGTTCAATACTACCGCTACAATGTATATATTTTAACAATAAAAAGCGTGCAAGAGCTTATTGCCGATCAACTTGAAACATTTATTTACACGCAGTAAGTAAGGTAACCTCATGATGCACCAACGGCAGATTAACAACTTCACCCGAATAAACGTGCGTGTGGTTGATGCACTAATCAATAATCTGTATTTACACCAGAATAAAAAAATAAGTTGTGTTTTCTCATTTTTCTAGAAAAGTAAGAAATATTATTTTATTAAAAAAATATAACAGTAAAGATTATTAATTTGTCTATCTTTTTTCTATACATTGTAGTAACCTAACTTCTATGCATTTCACGTAACAACGTTCTGAACGTTTTTATTTTTTCCTGGAAAGTTGTCATTTTTCACTTGCACGTTTATTCGGTGGGGCCATCGATATGATGCACTGCCCTTTGTTAATGCTATGAGCTGATCAAAATCTGCACGTGTGATCTAGATCATATTTGCTTGCACGTATGATCAAAATAGTAGGTAATAAAGCGTATGGGGTGCCTGGGGACTTATTATTTAATGAAATATTCCGACGCAGATCAATCTAAATAAAAAACTGCACGTGTCGACTAATTTTTTGACTGCCAGCTTCACAGGGAACGTGTTAATAGCTACAACAGTTGCAGAATGCCAGTCTGTCGCCTAAGGCATACCTAAAACTATTTACTCTTAGTCGCCTCTTATGACATCTACGGAAGAAACGGAGAGGTGTTATTCTAAACTCGACACCACGCGGTAAAAAATCTACACTCCGTAAAAAGTCTGCATGAGTAATACTCAACAAAAACCTGAATTTATGTCTGTTTGAACATTTGAAATTAATTACTTACATTTTAGCTAGCACGGTTTTCATTTATATTTAATTTACGTAGTGAGATTCTGCGGAAACTTATCTTTGATATAAGATACAAAATAATTAGCTAAGTAACTCTAGGCTCCGTCTCAAGAGTAGTTTACTGAAATCAAAGGAAGAGGGTAATTTATCTTTAGTGTCTTTGTTAGGTCACCGTAGAGGAAATCTGGATGACGACTATCGTCGTAGAATGTTGTACTTGTTGAAGATTTGAGGAAGGACAATTGTAGAATTTCTTTTATTTATTCTTTCTCGATGAAGTAAAAAGGAAAACTAGCATAATTTTTAGTTAAGGTTAAGAGGTACCTACAACAGCGACAGGTTCCTAGCCGGTCGCCTAAATATATCCAAACCTTCCTTAGTCATCTCTTGCGACATCCACGGCAGAAATGCAAAGGTGTTATTCTAAACAGAACACCATACGGCAAATAGTATTGTACTACAGATAGTACAATCGAACCAACTGATTCCTGACCCACCGTAGAACCTTGACGCAATAAACGTAATAAAGATTTCCCTTGTCAAGCAATGCAATGTCACTATGACGTTCACTGTGAATAGGTTCTATGGTGGGTCAGAAATCAATTGGTTCGATAGTATGTACCTACATTAAAAAAACGTAGAGAGACAGAGAGAAAGACAGATGAAACGTCAACAACCCGATAACCACCAGAAACGCTAGCACACGTGCCAATCAATTAATCCCAACTTCACACGATACCTAACGCCTATCTTCAAATCTCGGGCCTCCATAACTCAAAACTTATTGCCTTAAGTGAAAACTTCGGTTCGAGGGCCACTCGTCAAATTTAACTTGAAGTTACTTGAAGTTGCTTCAAGTTGCCAGCCTTAAGCTGTGCTGATGGAGTCAGTTTACATTAATTTTGCAAATGATAAATTTCAGCTGGTATTTAGGAGGTATTCTGTGTATGCTGCGAAATTGAATCTGTGGCAGCTTGATTGTTTTTGTAATCTGTTCGTGTTACGACAAATTGCGTGTTTAAGGAAAATCTATACTAATAATATAAAGCTGAAGAGTTTGATTGTTTGTTTGTTTTAACGCACTAATCTCAGGAACTACGGGTTCGAATTGAAAAATTATTTTTCTGTTGGATAAACCATTTATCGAGGAACGCTTTACGTCATATAACATCAAGCTGCGGTCAATAGGATCGAAGAAATACTGCAAAATCTGGACAAAACGGGGAAAATTACCCAAAGTCAATATACCACGCGGATGGAGTTGCGGGCACAGCTAGAAGTACATAATGCCCGTGTATGTATTAGGCGACAGGATAGCAACCTATCACTATTAGGTATACCTCTTTCATCTGATTTTATGCAAAAAAAAATGCTACAAGTGAAATAAACATAGTGTTATCTATGTCACGTTTCGTATGCTGTGCTTTCTTTTTATTAGGTGTGATACGAATATTACATAAATGTAGATAAACTTCAATAAGTGACTATGCTAATTAGATACTAAACCACTCGAGTTTCTTTTTTAATTCGCTTTTCCATCCCATTTCATACTGCTTTCGTATATCAATGCCTTTCATTATGCAGCGCCTTCATAAACATAATAATTAAATAATAACTCCACCACCTGTTATCAATTTAACAGGTGTACTGTAAAGAATATTGCAGTCACAAAACGTAAAAGTGCTGCTCTTGGTTCTTTTTTTTCGGTCAAACTAAAAATTATTGTACAATATCAAGTCAAGAGAATCGTTTAACTAACAAGACCGAGTTATTGCTCGTATGTTATCAAAAACCAACAGTGCCCTGAAGATTGTTTAAAGTCTAGTAGCAGTTTGCAGGTGTATTTACGTTCAACATGAACTGGGAAAACTTATAACAAGACTACAACTTTCGTCGTAAGTTATGCCTGAACAATAATAACAAACTTTTATTGAATTTATATTAAACGTTTTCTTTACAACCCTTTAAAGTTTATGCATAACGAGTTGAACGTTTATTTCAACTATTAAAATATCAGTGAATATTTTTTGTCGAATTTTGTGGGAAAGAGGAATGACGACACACGTGTGTACATAGGTCCTGGTACCATCAAACCAATTGATTCCTGACCCACCATAAAACTTATTCACACTATTCACAGTAAACGTCATAGTGACATTGACATTGCATTGCTCGATGGGCGAAATCTCTATAACGTTTATTGCGACAACGTTCTGCGATGGGTCAAGAATCAGTTGGTTCGATAGTACATACATACATACATACATACATCATCAAGCCCTGTATTCCCAAATGGGGTAGGCAGAGCACACAAAACGCTCCATAGACAAAACCATGACAATTCGTGTATAATATACGTGTGTATGTTTGCAATATAATCTAGAATAATCTAGATGACTAGGGTACGTACTGAGCCATACTTGTCGATGCCAAGAAAAGTATTTTTAGACATTAAGAATATTCCATAATATCTTCAGAGACCATCCTTCAATTTCGTGAATAAAATAGGTACGCAGGATTTAGATTTTTTCTCAGAATATCAATCTCAAATCCGTGTTTCAATTACTGTCGTGACTTATTAAACATTATGGATCAGGCTTATCTCTGTTTCCATTTTTTAAACGTGAAAGTAATGAGAGCTACATTTTTTCTATGAATTAGTCTTACTACCTACCTATTCATATAAATTGAGATTTTCAGGCTAAGTCGGCCTCTACAAATGAGCATTTCTAATCTTAAGTAAACATTACGAACCAGTATTCCCAAATAGAGTAGGCAAAGCACACGGAACGCTACATTGACAAAACCATGCCTATTTTACGTTTCGTTGCCACTTGTAGGATATATTTAAGGTTTTAAGGTAAGAGGTACAATAGTGACAGTTTGCTAGCTTATCGCCTGAAATATACTTTAACCACGTAAATACGTATGGAAAGTCAAGGAAATTAATTACTGTGCCACTTTGTACCTTTTCACAAGAAATGTCACCGTGACATACCATGATTTCTACTAATCAAAGCAATATGAAACTCACTATGAATATGTTCAAAGTGGCACCTAGGTATCAATTTCCTTGACTGTACCTAGTGTACCTACGTACAGTTCTGTACAGTTTACACTACTACTAGTTTAACAATTATGTGGGTTTTCTACGCTATTATGTCTTTCAAACTCACTCAAATTTCATTGCAAAGGAATCTTTTTAGGGTTCCGTACCCAAAGGGTAAAAACGGGACCCTATTACTGAGACTTCGCTGTCTGTCCGTCCGTCTGTCTGTCCGTCCGTCTGTCTGTCACCAGGCTGTATCTCACGAACCATGAGAGCTAGAGAGTTGAAATTTTCACAAATGATGTATTTCTGTTGCCGCTATAACAACAAATACTAAAATTAAAATAATTATAATAATTAAGGGGGGCTCCCATACAAAAAACGTGTTTTTTTTTGCTAATTTGGATCTATTTAAATAACTGTAACAGCTAAATACTTGAAATGCTCACAGAATGTTTAATTAAATATTTACTTTAAAAATAAATAATTGAATAAAAATAAAATTAAGATATTTAAGGGGGGCTCTCATACAAAAAATCTGAATTTTTGCAGTTTTTGGTACGGAACCCTTCATGCGCGAGTCCGACTCGCACTTGGCAGGTTTATTTACATCAGACGTAGACTGGCAAACCCAGAAAAAAATACTTACAATTCGTCACTTAAAATAAATATAACCTGTGAAAGATACTCAAAATCTAAAAAAAAAAAATTAATTTAAAATACAGTCCTCGGCTCTCCGGCATTTCAATTGGCAAGTTTTTAGTAGTGGGTAAGTAAGTTCCCGCACCGCTTTTTCCGAAGTAGCTGCTTACTTAAATTCTAGTCAGTTAGATGCCAGGTAAGGTAAAAGTACCAATTGACGCCTCAACGCCCAGTAGTTGACACCCATCTGTCACCTGTATTGACATAAGCAAGTGCCAAGTATTGGGTCAGTGTCGAGCACAGGGACGTTTACCTTACTGTATAATATTTTACTATGGTAGTTAGTAGTAAGGAGTTTTTCTGTAAAGGAGAATATTTTAGTCGCAAATAATTATATTATTCATATTAAAAAAGCCAGAGCTAACTTATTAAATAGGCAGTGGTTAGCAAATGTTTGTATGATGTGTACGAATGTTTGTGCTCGAGTCTAGGATGCTTGATTTGTATATTGTTTGTTCATATTTGTCAATTACTCATATTACCTACTTGTTATTACGTTTGAATTAGATGTGTCCCTTGATATTTATTTCATTTAAATCTAAATTGACATTGACTTAAGAATCGAAATAATACATGAAATGTTACAAAAACACTGTACCTACATTGAATTGAGCAGTTACTGGAAAAAACATAGAAAAGAAACAGCAGCAACATAATGTACAAACATTAATACAAAATTAGACCATACATTTTGAAAACGACTACAAACCATGGACTAAAGTGATTTCTATCCCACCATGGAACCCCTTTACAGTAAACGTCGAAGTGACATTGTATTGCTTGAGAAAGCAAATCTTTACTACATTTACTGTGACAAAGTTCTCGGTGTGTCAGGTTCGACTGTATATTGTTTTTTTTTCTCCACTTTTGATTATTTTAATTATTTTAGGAAAATAAACGTGTATTCTCAATATTTCGGCACTGGGCCCGCGTGGGAACTATAGGCGAAGCTCTCTCATACTGAGAGGAGGCTGTGGCCTACAGTAGGACGGATGTAGGCTGGATTTTTATTATTTAACTTCAATATAGGTAAATGCCTTTTAATTTTTTTCTTCATAGTGGTTACTAGGGATAACCACCTTAAAATCACGTATGGGAATCCAGGCAAAGCCAAGTATTTACAAAATTACAACAATCTCTCCACACCTGTCACTGTCATGACACTCATGACTGAAATAAAGGACAGGGTTGAGAACACCGTGTATTTTTATGGTCACGTTAGTCGCCCGCGGATCCCCAAAAACAATTAGCCCCCGAACCATAACGCCATCAGAAAAATACAATAATAAATTCCCGCCATTGGCTGAGCAATGACAAATTGAGTTCCAATGGGTCGGAGCGTAAACGGAAACGGAAAAGTGCGGAATTAGAGCAATTTAGCCAACGTCCAGGATCCGAAAGATGGATTACAGGTTGGACCTTTTTAGGGTGCCGACGGTACCCTATTACCGACCGTCTGTCCGTCTGCCAGGGGTATTTAGGGTCCAAAATCAAGCGTGGAATACTAGGAGTAGATAATGTTTAAGAGGTTGATAATGGATGTTAGTTCTGTTTTTAGATTTTCTTGGAACTAGGTACCGACTAAGGTAAACGTCCGGGTGTTTGACACCTTAACAGAAAAAAACACATTTGCGTCACAATTTATGTCTATTATCTACTCAGTATATTTTAAACTAACTCTATATCTATTGAAATGCATTGTACGTACGTAGGATTTTTTGAAGATAAAACCCTTATAACTCTTACAGAAATTAAATAGATTTTGTTATATTATGGTTACAATAATTATAACACTGAAATATTACAAATTTTGTATTAATGTTAGTCAATCCGAATACTTATGTTTCTGTCAGGTATTTTTTTTATTACAATGATAAATATCAAAACCACACATAGGTAATCTGCGATCGCGAAAATGAGGTTATTAATTAAAACAATAATATTTTTATTTGAATATCAACTAAATGTATGGCGACGAATACGAGTACACCGTTGGGACGTTTACCTTACTCCAAGTTTTTTTATAAAACGAACAAAGCAAATAGCAGAAAGCCAAAACAAACAACAATATAATTAAAACAACCCAACGGAATGACGTAAAACTATTCCAGCGGAAAGGAAATAACAAAATCAACAAGGAAAACAAAATAGAAAAGCTAATTACCACCTCTAATTAACACCAATAAAGGGCAGGCAATAGAAAACAACTTACCCGAATCGCAATCACGTACTCAATGTGGGCACGCACAAATAATAATCACAGAATTAGCGAATAAGTTCGCCGAAAGTTAGTCGAACTGCGTAGGCGAGTCGAAAGTTCCCCGAATTTACACGACGTGCACTCTCGCGAAACTCGAAATCGGACTGAGCGGTCCTACCCTAGATGGGGCGGGGATTCTACGAACTAGTGGGGAGTGGATGCAGCCAAGGGGTTTCTTACGGTTGAAAATTTGTGAGTTTCGTAGGGTCAAGGACTTAACCTGGGTAGTGGTAATTATCTTTAGGCATTTTAGGGACGTGTTAGAAAGGGTCCTGTGTCGAAGGAGATGCTTTAGTTTCGGGTGGATATTATAATATGTAATATTTGGAATTTTGATATAATGATGTCTTTATTGGGATCAGATAACGCAGGAACTTGAAAGCATGCATGAACCTTGGTATAAGATCTAGTTTAAATCTTTGACGTGAATTGGGGAAGAAGGGATGTATGTAGGGTCAGCGTCAAAAGTAAGTGACAATTTTAGTATAGAATTTGACGTAACTCAGTACTAAAATTGTCAGTTACTTTTGACGCTGACTGTACATAATTAGTATTTGCCGTTGTATGCAAAAAAGGGATAGACAGCAAGTGGACGTCATAGCGACATATGTAGGTACTACCACCACACAATGCTTACGCGTTTCAAACTAAGCCGATTTCATCTTCATGGCACTGGAGCGGCTGCGTTTCTCTGTCAAATATGAGATTGTTTCAATACTCAATATGAACACTCATAATCACAAGCAACTAAGGACATTGATTTTGGTACGGTTTAGGCGACAAGCTAGCAACCTGTAACTATTAAACCTCTTCCATCTATGTTTAACCTTAAATTATTCGAAAAGTGGCTACAAAATGATATAGCCATCGTTTTGCGTGTCCTCTGCCTACCCCATTTGGTAACTCAGGCGTGATGTATGTATACATACATGTATGTATACTAACAATTAAAAGTTTACTTAATTACGAAGTTCATTGCCACTTAGTGATACGGTACTGAAAGTAATTAATAACTTTTAATTATAATTACTTGTAATATCCAAGTCATGCTTACCAAGGGGCGCGTGGAACAAAAATTGGTGAAGTTCGAATCATAATCTCTAACCTAAGAGTTTTGTACATGAAAATACAGAATCAATTAACTAATTTCGGTCTATTAAGTAATTAAAGCTAAAATAATTATATTCTGCCATAATTCTACATAATAAAACAATGTGAACAGAAAATAATTCAATACAAAATGTGAACAGCAGCATAAATAGCTTTTGAGTAAAAAATAAAGTTAAATTTAAAAAAGTTAATTAAACTATGGCAATGATATCGTCCTATCCTACGAAAAGAGCCACAATTGCAAAATGCCA
>BHDV01039752.1:37740-78086 GCA_005406045.1 Adoxophyes honmai | reverse complement strand
ACCCTTTCCCAGAGTCGACTCTTACGACACCCACGGGAAGAAAGGGGGAGGTGCTATTCTAACCCGGCACCACACGGGAATATGTATACGTAACTTTATAATACGTGATGTATTTAAAATTGTAATATTGACATCTTAAATCTTGGCTTGGGCTATAGTTCCCATGCCCCAGTGCGGAATGGGAACTTCATATGCAACATATCGTCGTTGTGTACAGGTTCCCTCACGATGTTATCCTTCACCCAATAGCACGTTGTAAACATCAAGTTGAAATCATTTTGCACATAAATTCCTAAAAATGTTGAAGTTTGAATTGTGAGAGGCCACAGGTTGAACCACTGAGCTACCACAGCTACTGGTGTGGTTTATATCTTAATGTTTATTTTAATTGTTCTTGCAGGCTCTCCAAAATCATATGGCCACACAGCATAGCAACGCTAAGCCGTACAACTGCGGGTTTTGCGGCAAACCGTTTTCTACAAGGTAACAATCATATAAAAACTTTTTTACCGATCACCGCGACCTGTGGGTACAGTACCTGGCATTTATCTTGGAAAGGTTGTAAGTGGAAAAGCGGTGCGCGAACTTATCCAAAATAGTTAAAAACTTGTCCATCTTTAGTAAGGCGGTAGTACTATAGTTTGATCAATCTTTTGTGAGACTACAGTATTCTAGCCATTTTACATCAATCAACCATAGAGTTGTAACGACCCTAGCTAACTTTATATTGAGAACCTTAATATACCTAGCTTCACTAGTTAAGATAACACACAAAAATTGTCCTGTAATGACAGCAGGACTTTGGCATACACTTGTTCATTTCATTTATTCTCCTTTTACTTTTATAGAATTGGTTCTTCGTGTGTATGTAATAAAATAATCATTCACTTCAACTCTCGTGCAAGTAGGTACAAATTGTACATCACGCCTGTATTCCCAAAAGGGGTAGGCAGGGCACACAAAAAGCTATGTAGACAAAACCATGACTATCTTAAGTTCCCTGGCCACTTCTAACATATTTATTAGGTTCTAAAGTAGGCAGGTATAATAATGACAGGTTGCTAGCCTGTCCCCCAAACCTGAACCTATTTCTTTATACAACATCCAAAAGTACAAATCAAAGTAAGTAATACTTAACCTTTCTTACAGGAAGATGATCCTCCGTCACGAGCTGAAAGTCCACAACAGGCCCAAGATGCGGTCCGGAGTGCTGCCCAGCTACATGAGACAAGATCTTGGCACGTGACCTGAATCTGGTATTCAATTTAGTAATTCGCCCAAGAGTTGATTATGTCAATTCTAAGTAGTGGTAGTCGGTCTGTCGGTCATCATCAGGTCTTACGAGACTGTATTAGCCGTTACTGTGGAAACCCCAGGACCGTGGGAACCAGATGCTAGCAACCTTTTGACCAAATTATTTCAAATAGGCCTTGACCATAGGGCTGGAGTATTTATTGTCCAACAAATTGGAAATTGAAATAAAACAGAAATGCAGCCACTGCTGTAGGTACTTTGTCACAGGACGTGATCTGGGGGATGTTATGTTTGTTTATACTTTTGATGCAGTTAGAATTTATTTACTTTATTTCAATTGATAACAAAATGTAATAAATGTAAAAAGTTGAAGTGAAGTTTAAATAAAAGATCTAAAGAGTTTGTGTTTGTTTCATTTAAAAGTTACAACTTTTAGCTTGTATGCGACATTCAATAGAAACAGGTTGCTCAGAATTAGCCACATTTATATAGGACATTGGCCTTTGCAGTCCTTTACACCTTATAATAAATCTGGCAGGTAAGTCTATGTAAAAATATAAATAAAATTATTAGCATGTATTCTTGCACTGACGTAGTAAGGTTGTGGAAAAATATTTTTGCGAGTCAAGATGCAGACTGCAACACAGTTCTACCTAATGTGCCACAGTAAGTTATCAAATTGATAGACAGCCTTATTACATTATACTACCGTGAGACTCACTCATGTTGAAAAATTATTGGATAACTCACGTTTAATAAATCGAGTTTAGCTCGACATGTTTCGGACTAATTCGTAGCCCTTCATCTAGGAGCCGCGGCAGCTGCTGCTGCCAAACGCGAACTCATTCATTCACGCGAATTCATTGTTCGCGTTTGGCAGCAGCAGCTGCCGCGGCTCCAATTATCATGGTAACCTTAACATGACCACATTTCACCATGGATGTGTTTGAAGTTCATCATCATTTCAAATGATGGCTAGATGTTCATCAACAATACTGCATCCTATTTAAGGGTCAGCATGGCTGAAATGGATAGGCATATTGTGTAGCCAGCAATTTTGACACATTTTTTTTGTACTTTGAACTTTGTTGCTGAATTCACAGACAACTCACCATACTTATGGAGTTTAAGACTTGAAGACTCATCAGAATATTTTTTAATGTTTATTCTAACAATCAAATCTGCTTCTCATTGATTGCTATTATTAATTTAATGGAAATTATTAGTGCAGTCTGGCATTACATTATTGACATATTGCAAGTCAAGATTATAATTCTCCAAGCATCTTCATTAGCACTTGTTTAATGAACTAATGTTGCATCATAAAATTGCAAATTGTATCATTATTATATGAAACGGTTAGTGCCGTAACTGGCGTGGTGCCAGGCACAGAGCACCGACTCTGGAGGGGCACAGAGATGGCCAGACCAGTATCTTCATGGGCACAGTTTTGAAAGCTCGCACCGGACGCATAGGCTAGTTACCGCACTGAAAACGGTAATTGAAACAAAAGAGAATAGGTGGGCCATTATTCAAATGTTTCAACCATCTCATTCAACTGGTCACTTTATAGCTGGAGAGTTGTTTAGTTGGACAAAGTGCCCTGATAAATAAGGCAGTTGAAACAGTCAAATAATGGCTCAGCTGATTTCCTAGAGGTCTGGGACAAACTTTAAGCAAAAATATTAGTTTAATAGAACTACAAAATTAAATATCTGTTAGCATAATTATTTGGTCTGCCAATGATAGAAACTACACATTATATTAATCTCGGTAAGATGAAATTAAACTTCGTAAACAAGTTGCTAACCTTATCATCTGTGTATTGAAGTTCACTGGTCCTGAAACTAAACTTCAATTTTCTATTAGCAGAATTACTTATTAAAAGCGGCACCAATGATTAGATCACTTTCTAATTAACTAAGAGAGTATAACTAGATGAATTCAATCAAGTTTCATTTAGACTAACAAATTTCAAGTAACTATAAGTGTCATTGGTTTTAAAATAGCAAGAAATTAGAATGAATATCAGAACACTAATTGCACTAAATTAGCACCATCTAGATTTTGAGGTTATTTTGACAGGACAACAAGAAAACACAACATACTTTTTTTGGATTTTTATTTACTTACAGCCTAACCGTCACATCACTTCTTGGCGGCCGCACCGACCTTGGATTTCTTGGTACCACGCACCTTCTTCATCCTGTTCTTGCGTTCCTTGCGCTGCTTGCGAGTGGGCCTCTTCTTCTCGTAGAGACCGTGGCGCGCTAGCCTGTGCTTGGGCTCGAACTTCTTGGCCAAGTCCAATGTGTCGTAGATCAGCGCAAAGCCAGTGGATTTGCCGCCACCGAAGTTCGTCTTGAAACCGAACACGAACACGACGTCGGGCGTCACCTTGTACATTTTGGCGAGCTTTTCACGGATCTCGGTCTTGCTGACCGTAGGCTTGCCAGGGTGCAGCACATCGCAGACCATCTGCTTCCGCGCCAACAACCTGCAAAATCACAAACGTTGTCAGCATTGTCAGACATAACCTGCATGACAGGTCGCCATGGCGAGGCAACGAGTTTTCGTCCCGATTTTCACATAGTTTCTGGATGATTCCAACAAATCGCACTTTTACCTGTTGGTCATGAACTTCCGGGTGCGAACTGTCGCGGTTCCTTCACTCATTTTTGCTTATTTTAGAGTTTTCGGCGTTAAAGACGCACGTGTCTCCAACAACTTTGAGGAGAAAAAGAACTGGACGGTGTTGCCAAGTGCTTAATTTAAAATTCCGCAGGCAACGTGTTCGGTTGTAACCGTGGTATTTTTCGATCTCATTTGACAGTCAGTAAAAAGTAGTATATTTATTTCTTAGTATTTTTGAAATACGAAAGGTAATGTTATCCGTAAGTATCAAAATGCTTCTACTGCAAAATTATAAAATGCAACCGTTAAATAACCATTAGGTAATTGTTTTTTTTTTTTTATAACGTAGAAGGGGCTCTCTAGAGAGATTTACAAAAGGTTTTGAAAAGTCGGTGAATTATTGCGTCACACTGTGACTCACGTAGAACAAGCTAGCTGGACAAAAACAAAATTGACCTATCTAGAAATCCTTAATAAGGTAATTACTATATTAGTTGGTGATAGCATTGGCAGGTATTGTTTTGTCGTAGATCATTTTCAACACGACTAATAAGGGTAAGTGTATAGAATAACAACGTTCAGTGCCCTAATTTAGTTGCATTTTAGCTTCTATTGCGATTAAGTGTCATTGCCAGATTTCACAAGTTTCGGTTAATTTTTGTGATGGATTCTACTATTAAGGGTAAGTACTATATTATAGGTCACTTTATAAATATATTATTCTCCTTTTACTCGAAAAAAAAAGTCGATAACTTATAATTTTACGAAATAATGACCACAATTTGGCATTCATTGGACTGTAACTAAAAACCCCCCCTTCACCCCGACTTGATTTTTTTTACGGAGTAGCCACATCTATTTAGGTTATGATAAATGTTATTCATTTTTGCTCCTTTTTTGCCCAACTTACTTTTATTAATTTTTTTCAGAAAGGAGTCGTACAGTTTCGAAATTATTATTTTTTTGAAAATTGGACCAAACATTCAAAAAATTAGCGAAATGATACACAATTCGCTTATGTTTTCAAAATACAACATTTAAGCGGTATAATGGTGTAGTCTGTTAAATATATAAATACCGTGATTTCCCGATTTTCCATGAAACTTACAGAAATATGGGAGAATTCACGAAGAAACCAAGAACGCTTCTTAGCGAACAATATGTAGTGGTTTCAAGGTGACTTGACATTAAACGTTTTTTGTGATCAAGTTGAAGAATGCTGTAGCACGAAAGAACATGAACTGGGCTCTGGGCGACCGACTACAGCCTTCGATAATGCGAGTTCAAAACTTCCAAAACGTTCGTAGATATGTTGAAGATTTGATCATGTCACGAACACCTAAAGAACTGTTAGTCGCTGCTGAAATATCATCTAGGTTATCTGGAAAACGAAACGTCGATAAATTAATTAAAGAAGTAAGTGAGACTGAAAAAGTTAGTGGCCGACATCCACTGTCCCGAGAGTGCAGTAATCAGGGGTAAGGTGTCTGACAAGTGATGAGGCATTGGCGTATTTACGTGTATTCCAAGTCTACGTCTCACTCTTATAAAGAAACTTTGGAAAACGTCAGCTTACCTAGGTTTCATTCGGATTAGTTACGTTTTGATTTATAGATTACCTACATGTAATTAATTTCACTAAAGTTGCATTTTTCTTAATTTAAATATTATAATCTCGTAAATTATCGCATTTTTACCCTTAAATAAAATAAATCCTATGAAGAAAAGAGAAAACTTACTATATTACTCATTTAAACCTGGGAAATCACTATTAGCAACTAAGAACAATTACCAACTTAAACTGACCTCGATCCCAATAGTACAAGTAGGTGACAAGAGATCAGGTTATGTCGGTGGTGTTTGACATAAGAAGTATAACTAAAATTGTAATTTTTCTCACATTATATGATAAACCATATCAAAATGCTACATTTAACTTAATTCAAAAAGCTCAAATAATTTTGTCCAGCTAGCTTGTTCTACACGGATCACTGTGCGTCAAATTAATATGCTAAAACAAATATTTACAATAATTTCCCACAAATGTCGGGTTTTTAATTCTTACTATGCTGGCAACACCAAATTGCGAATGGATGCGTTCAAAATAACAAAATCAAGAAGCAACACCTAAATTTGACATCGTTCAAGAAGATTTTAAAATTAAAACGATAAAAAGACTCAGATAATCAGATAAATAAAAAGACTCAGATAAGTAAAAAGAGTATAAAGTTCTGGTTTAATTAAATAAAAATAGTGCAATGCGAATTAAAATACGCTTAATACACATTACAGATTTGCTGCATTGAATGATTGAATGTGAATGTGAGGTTTCAGTAGAGTTTGTCGTTTTTTTTAAGGTAAAGGAAACTGCCTCATCGCACTGCATACGGCCTCATCTGAATTTATAATAGGGTAAGAGGGCCAAAGCCATTAGACTAAAATGGCCCATGTTGAAAAAAATATGGGTCATCTGAACCACCACATGACCTATCTAGAACGATATAAGAGCATAAAATAATACAATTCAGCACTATGCCGTCACTTGTAAGCTGTCCAACTGAGTGCAGGTGAGAATTCAAAAGTACAACCCTCGATTATTTCCCGGCTCTCAAAAGTGCTTTACATAGCTTTCGGACGTAAGAGCATCATTTCTATGAACGAGTTAACTCGCCTACAGGACCGAGGAGAAGGTATCAATTCACTAAATATGGAAAACTGGGTAGATTTTGTGTATGGCTTTGTCAGAACGAAAGGGTTAATCGTTCGTAAGCGGAAAGAAAACCGTCGATCAACGTCAATAAGTAGATTGTATAATATATTGGGAAGAGCCTTAAAACAACATTTCGTCATTCGTTGATTATCGATTTGGTATATCGTACCAAGTGGTACAATTAAACCTTTTGAATTAAAGTTTCAGCTAAATTATAGCCGAAAGCCGAAAACCATTTTCGGCCGAAACTTGTCCGAAACTGAATGTGAAAGTTCAGACCGACTGACTTATGCGCCTATTATTATAGACCGTTTTATGCGCCTAATACTTTACTCTCGGCAATTACATAATCTGTTACAATTTGGTATTAGAACAGAAGAGGTCCATATCCATACCGCCATCAGGTAACCATCTGGTTACCCTGAAATTGCTAAACGTGGCACTGGATTTTTGAATTCATGTGGTCTGTCTACCCCTCTTGGGAATACAGGCGTGAGAATATGTATGTATGTATGTATGTAGGTCCACTCCGTGACTCCGCAGTTTAGGTACGCTCAGCCGACGAGACCTCGTGAAAGGTCAAGCAAGAAGGTGATGATAGAAAGAGAGAGCAATATTTTTAAGCTTAAACATTTTCGAGAGTGGACTTTCTGTACGTAGTACATACATACATACATATCCTCACGCCTGTTTTCCCAAGAGGGGTAGGCAGAACACATGAATTCAAAAATCCAGTGCCACGTTTAGCAATTTCAGGGTAACCAGATGGTTAAACGTGATATTGCAGTGACAGGTTGCTAGCCCATCGCCCACAATACACTAAGCCTTTCCCAGAGTCGACTCTTACGACACCCACGGGAAGAAAGGGGGAGGTGCTATTCTCACCCGGCACCACACGGGAACATAGTACTATTACATATTCTGTGATTATTCCCAGCTTTTTTATCTTACTGTAAACTCAAAATTTTGCTAAAGCCAACTAAGTCATCGTTTTGCCTATGTAACATTTACTTTGCTCTGCCTACTCCATTTAGGAATACAAATGTGATGTAAAATTAACCAATTTGTAGTGTTTCATTTCCAATTCAGAAATGTCTTCGATGAAACCTTTCTCTCATAGAATAGGTTTTACACATAAAATCATATCAAAATCAAACCCCTGATAGTTTGGTAAACTGCTAACATTAATATTGACGCTAATATCCCCCGCGGGACCGAATAAATGGTAGACATGAAAAAAGCCAACGCTTTCAAGGGCAAACATAATGTTAAAAAGTCATAGGGCATTATACTGTACGGCCAATTTGGTAGCACATTACAGCGTAGTTACAAGAAAATATGTGAAACTAAATGTTGTTGGCTTCTTTTTTCTTTGCTTGTTTTTTTACCTAATAGATAGGATACCCGTGTGGTATCGGGGCTAGAATAACACCTCTCCATTTCTTCTGTGGATGTCGTAAGAGGCGACTAAGGAAATACTAAGGAAATAGGTTCAGCTATGCTTTAGACGTCAGGCTAGCAACCTGTCACTATTACTACCTCTTCCATCTGTTTTTAAACCTAACATTAAGCTAGAAGTGGCTGCGAAACGTGAAATAGTCATAATAATATCATGGTGTTTTCTATGTCACGTTGCTAGCCTAACGTCTAAAGCACACCTTAACCCATTTCCTTAGTCGCCTCTTACGAAATCCGCGGAAGAAATGGACAGATGTTATTCTAAACCTGACAAATTATAATGTGTAAGGTGATACAAGAACCAATATACTTTTGGAAATATATTTCTAATCATTCTAAGGCGCCCCAAAGCCCTTAAAAGTATGTTAAGCACTTACAATAGTTACACAAATTGACTTGGAACACTTCTTAAAGAGTCCCAAAATAAGTTAGGAAAGTACTTGCCCTTTTATCTGTAACTTTCTTACGACCGGGACCAAATACATTTGGGTTTCTATTCGTCTTTTATCGTGACACATTAAATAAAACTACTTTTTTATAATTTTTTCCTGATTTAGCCAGGTAACGGAGACCAGTGGAAAGAAAACGGAAAGGCTTTTGCCCAGGAGTGGGATACTTTATAAGGTAGGTATTTAAAAAAAAAACTCGATTAATGGTGCATTCTACAGTGCCCGAAATAAAACTTGGCAAGCTTTGAAGTAGTGGGGGTTTCCCATTTCCCAGGGTACAGCGATGCGCGAACTTACCCCCACTACTGCAAAAATTTGCCAATTTAAATACCGACGACTGTACCAGGGTTGCCACCTTTAGGGAAAAAAAATCGGGACGATCGAGCATCCATCAGAGACGTTCGGAGTTTGGGCCAATTAAAATATGACCCATCAACCCATGAGACAGTCTAATCTAAGGAAAATGAAACTTTATTTTGGGTTTTTTTTCGTATTTATTTTATATAATTAATTTTTCCACACGTATTTCTTATTGTTACGAGTTGCTTTTAATTGAGCCTATCGCGTATTGTCGAAAATCGGGTAAAATTCGGTAGGCCATCGGGACGCGGGACAATGTCTTTGAAATTAGGACTGTCCCGGCAAAATCGGGACGGGTGCCAAGTCTGGACTGTACCGAGCTTAAAACAAGGCTCGATTTATTACGTGCGTGCTGGATATCTACAGTACCTATATACATAACATATGTATTCCCAAATGAAGTATGCAGAGAACACGGAAAGTTTTAGGTACCCAGTTAAAATCATGACTATCTCACGTTTTGTAGCTACTTTTAGTATCGTTTCAGGTTTATTAACAGATGTGACAGGTTGCTAGCCTGCCACCTAAAGCATACATAAACCTCTTTCCTTACTCTTATAATATGGCGAGGTGATATTCTAATCTAACCCCGACACCACATTGTTAGGTACGGTTCGATTTTATTATCTTTCTGAAACATCTTTAGCAATTCTTTGTAATTGCTCAGTTTATTTTAATAGGCGCGTTATCATGTGAACCGTTTTCAGTGAGAAGTGGAACCATATCACAATAATAATCAAGATCAACACTTTTGTCAAAACTTAGTACATACATATATTGATTCGGATACTTACTTAGTACTTATTTAATTAATCTAGGATTAGGTATACTCGGTGGAAAACATTATTCGGGCCTTGGAGCTAGAGTATCTTAAATTATTTAACCTTTTTAACTTTCGTGGATATTTCGTACGATACGACAGATGAGAGTAAAACCAAATATTTGTTAGAGTATTGACAGGTATAACAAAATAGCGAATGTTTGTTTATTTTTTTAGTTAGTTCGTGTCTCAGAGGCAAGGGACTTTTACAATTTTTGTATGCAGTTTCGTTTCTTTTTTAAAATCTCGAAATGTCACCTATTCCCTCCAAGTTACGAATTATTTTTCCACTCTAGTTATACTTAGTTAAGTCCCACACTATAAATACGCATGGCATGCATAATGGGCCATTCCATTATCGCGGGTGCAATATTTTGGCTACTTTAATGCTGCATATTAATGAAATGAAAAGGGCTTTAAAAAAGATTATAGCTTCAAAACATACATTTTAACTTGATTTTATAGATCCATGTACAAAAATGTTTCTAATGTGTATATCAAATAGCCATAAAACAGGTTTAAAACGCTATCGCGGGTGCAACGAAATCGGCCCTCCTCTTCAGATTTAAGTAAGAAAACACTTAAATCTCTTATTTCAGAGATATTAAGCGCTTTTTGTTATTTTATACTGAAAGCTGATAAACCATCAAGTTCGGAAATATTTAAATAATCTTGGAAACCATTATAACCAATGATTTATTAACTTTTAAAAGCATCGCGGGTGCAACATTGGGCAGTTTTATGACTTCCCAAATCTCAGTGTTAATGTTTCCAAGTGTATTAACTTTATTAAATATAAATGAAGGTTCATAAACAATAATTTCATTAACACATTGTCCTGTGCGCTTGCTCAAATAAAATATACAAATATTTTGATTCAAAGTTTGACCTCACATGTCGTCTTCAGCGGAATGGCCCTAATTGCTTTATACGTACATACAATCACTATTATGTTCCCAAATGGGGTAGGCAGAGCTGGCAGAGCACACGAAACGTGACATAGTCAAAACCATGATTAACTAAGTATGACTATTTCACGCTTTGCAGCCATCTCTAGCATAATTTTAGGTTTGAAAACAGATGGAAGAGGTATAATAGTGACAGGTTGCTAGCCTGTCGCCTAAACATAAATATGTGTGAAAATCACGAAAGTTTAAAACAGTATTTTTTAATTGTATTGAATTCCTGACATATGTTTTTATTATTGCAAATTTGTGCTTATTTTTAAATTATTAACTTTTGTTTACAATTTGACGATCCTTTTGTGAATTACTTGTGTTTCACATGACAATTAGACACATGACAAATTTTTTTTTACTTACTTACAATTAGATACAATGTGTTTTCAAAGTGAAATAAATGAATCAAAATCAAATCAAAATAAGGCATACTTAAAAACCTATTTCCTTAGTCGCCTCTTACGACATTCATGGAAGAAAATGGAGAAGTGTTGTTCTATCTCGACACCACACATACCTGTTTATACATACATACATACCAACATATCTCACGCCTGTATTCCCAAGAGGAGTAGGCAGAGCACATGAATTGAAAAATCCAGTGCTACGTTTAGCAATTTCAGGGTAACCAGATGGTTAAACGTGATATTGTAGTGACAGGTTGCTAGCCCATCGCCCACAATACACTAACCCTGTTTATACCTGTGTTATAAAGCTCGTTACGTCCAAAAACAAATCATGAGTAACTGGGAATCCCTGCCATAATTAAATAGGTTGTAATTTCCCCACATAGACTGTCGCGTTTCAAATGCCTACGTTTCTCCATTATAATTATGTACTAAGAAAGCAACTTAGAAAATAAGTATACTATACATATTTTTAAGTTTAAACTTTAAATTGCTCTGTGGTGTCGGGTTTAGAATAACACCTCTTCATTTCTTCTGTGGATGTCGTAAAGAGGCGACTAAAGAAATAGGTTATGGTAGATACATTTTAGGTGACGGGCTAGCAACCTGTCACTTTTGTACTTACCTACCTTTATATGATGACTATGTACGAACAGAAATACATACATACATACATCGCGCCCGTATTCGCAAATAGGGTAGGCAGAGCAGATGAAACGCTACATAGACAAAGTCATGAAATATTTCAGGATTCGCAGCCACTTTCAGTACAATTTTTACGTTTCTACTAATTTAGATAGAGGTAAAATAATAACAGGGCACAGGGTTGAAGCTTAACCTCTTCTTAGTCGTCTCTTACGACATCCACGGAAGAAATGGAGTAGTTTTATTCTAAACCCGACACCACATAGGTAGTGGATGTACCTATGTAGGCGTGCAATTTTCATAATGTAAAACTATTAAGAAATTATAATGTATTATCATCATATGTGAAAGAAGTTCTATTTTCTTCAGGAACAAACAGCCGTCGTGACGTCGGCTCCGTCATTCACCCCCTGCCAAAATACTTAGATCCCCGAGTTCCTTCACGATTCCCCTTTGTCACCATAAATTCTCTTCAAAGAGAGATGCGGGGAAGCTCATTTAACACTGGCACTTCCACCACCCCATATCGATTTTTGCAGACTGGCTGTATTTTCCCATCCCTTGCACGGTGCGGTCGTGTGTTCCTTTTTTGAAATTTTCTACAGATACCGGTAAGTGAATTCACGTGTTTTCGTCTTTCGAATAATCCTGGCTGAATGTGAGCTCATCTTGAGACTTAAATTGTTTTTTTTAAACATTTTGTTTTGTTTCTGTCAGATTAAGAAACCTTGACCTTATTGCTTAAGAAATATGTTAATTGCTTAAACGATAGCGGTATCGTGGAGGTTTTAGTGGGGTTTAATTCTTTTATGTAAGGTCTTTAAGGTTATTTCATACATACATGTTGTTATAGTACGCAAGTAGTTTCAGTAGTATTTTACGTGTCCTTGTAGTAAACTTGAAGCGAATGCCATTTGAATTAAATTATCGCGATATTTTTGAATGAAACTTTCAATTGTTTTACGTAGGGCTAGAACATTTTCGCTGTTGAGTATTACAAAATGACTTTACAAAACTCCGACTGAGTAGGTAGAGTTGTTTTATCGCGATCACATGCGATCTACGTACTTTTTCGGGTTAAAAAATACTCCTTGTGTAAATTATCCTGGTTATCCTGGGTGTAAGTTTCCTGCATACCAAATTTCATCAAAATTGGTCCCGACTTTTTAAAATTGGTACCGTGATGAGGTACTTAGCAAACATACACCAACTCACTAACTTTTGCATTTATAATATTAATGTGATTAGCTACTTAATTCAAGAAATACGTACATACAACATACATACATACACGCATCACGACTGTTTTCCCAAATGGGGTAGGCAGAGCACACAAAACGCTTCACAGACAAAATCATGACTTTCAGTATTCCTAGCCACTTTTAAGTAGTATATTTTATTACATTTTAAGTTAAAAGGTTAAAATGTACCTTAACTTAACTTATTTCCATAGTCACCTCTTACGGTATCTACGGAAGAAATGGAGAGGTGTTATTCTAAACCCGACACCACACGTCACTTAGAGACATAATATAAGTCAAATATTTAGAACGAATGTATCTGACAGTGGCTATAACTTAGTAGTTCATTAGCACACAGTTGATAGCTCGTCAGTTCTAATTAGCAATGTCCTATAACGTAAAAATTAGGATCTTCCGTCCTTTTCTGACTTACTGTAAGAAAGAGACGCAACGATAACCGAGTGTAAAAACCAAGTAGATAATAGTTGTAGGTTACTGAACTGAACACTATCTCAAAGTCAACAACGTAACTAATATTGTTTAAAATGCAACAAATGGGTTATCGATAGTTAGGTTAGTGACTAAGTTACAATAATTATTGAGAGTTAAATAGATACACATTCAAACAAACATTACTCGCCTTCTTTTCGAATCGCACGACACTCAAAATAAAATAATTAATGAAAATATGTGTTTGCCGTTTAGAATTTCGCCATTTTGAAATTTAATTGACTACCTACTTACTATAATTGAAACAATACCACCAACGGAATAGTGAGGTGAGATGTGGATGTAGCCAATACCTATACTGAACAATAGATCTTTAAAAAAATTACATAGATTACGAACGATATCTGTTTTACATACATACAATCTCGCCGGCGTTCCCAAATGACAACATGAATGACATAGACAAGAACTATTTGACGCTTATCAGAATTCTCAGCCACTTATAGCATAATTTTAGGCTTAAATAGATGGAAGAGGTCACTATAGTGGATGGTAGCCTGTCGCCTAAAGCATACTTAAACGTGTTTCATTAATCGCTTTCATACATCCACAACAGAATGGAGAGGTGTTATAATAATAAAATAGTATATTTCGACACCACACTGCCGTCTACCTACACATTAAACAAAATGACATCCCTTTCAGATTCGGAGTCGCCTCAAGTCTTCTCGTCAGCACTCGTCGTGGCGCATCTGTTGTGCCACTCCGCCACCCCACTCGTGCATGGGTGACCCCATACATCCCTCCTCCTTCATGGTCAGCCAAAACAAGCCCAACACCCTTAAACTGAACAGTGTAGCGCGCGAGAGCAGCCGCTACTCCGCCCGGGACCCCAGATTAAGACCCTAAGCATTACAACAACCAGCCAGTATTAAAGTCCATGGTATTATTTTTTAACAATGAAGACTGAGGAACCGACGATAGTTAAAAGCAGAACCCCTCGGACGAAGAGTCGGAGCGACGGTAACGTGCGCGAGTCACTTCTCTCGGATTCCACTTCGGGAATAGAAAGGGGGGACGCTAGTGATACCACCAGCGGGGACTCCACTTTCTCCAGCCCAGATATAAGCAACAGAGAAGAGATTAGAGGTAAAAACATCAGCAAAGAGCAAAAGAACGCCTACAATGATAACATTGGCTTGAAAAACGGGAAGAAACTATGCAACATCACAGAAAACCCGCAGGAAAAAGTCAATGGTTTGAAGAAGGACGCGGAAAACGGATCAAGTAAGAAAGTGGTGATACCAGATGGTGGTTGGGGATGGATGGTGGTCGCATCTTCGTTTGTGATATCGATGATAGCAGACGGCATCAGTTTCTCCTTCGGTTTGCTCTACATAGAATTTCTCGAGGAGTTTCAAACTAGCAAGTCAACGACCGCTTGGATCGGCAGCCTTTTCATCGCTGTCCCTTTGCTCTCAGGGCCAGTGATGAGCGCTTTGGTGGACAGATACGGTTGTCGCAGCATGACGATTTTAGGTGGAATTATTTCTACGCTCGGTTTCGTCTTAGCATCGATCTCTACCACTATAGAAATGATGATGATTACCTTTGGAGTTATAGCTGGTTTAGGGCTAGGTTTGGTCTACGTGACGGCAGTCGTTTCCATCGCTTACTGGTTTGAGAAGAAGAGAAACCTAGCTGTTGGATTGGGTGCTTGCGGCACTGGTGTTGGAACCTTCGTATACGCTCCCATGACTCAATATTTTATAGAAGAATATGGCTGGAGAGGCACAATCCTACTACTCTCTGGTACTTTGCTGAATCTGTGCGTGTGTGGTTGCGTGATGCGTGATCCTGAGTGGTGGATTCTGGAGCAGAAGAAAGAGAAAGATCCTAAACCTGAAAAGGAAATTGAAAAGGTTAACCTAGAACCAAAGCCGACTACCAGAAGACCGTACAAAAAGTCTACTTCTCTCTGCGTGTCTGACGTCATGCCTCTTGCTAGTAAAGAGATGAATGGTAGAGCTTTTATGATGCCGTTGAAGAAGGGAGAGATTCCAGATGTGGTCAACAGGTACCAGAAAGCTGAGAATTGGTTGGACCGCAAACTGCGAGTCGGGTGGCCGCGCCAGAAACTGACCAGAACTCAGTCGCTCTATGCTTTTCCTTCATATCTGGAATGCACGGATCGGGTAAGTGATTTTTTCGATGGTATTTTGATAAAAATAGTACTTTTTAATTTGAATATTAAATAGTAGCTTAAAATGTAATAAACAATTGGCTTCATTTTATTTAGACAAGACCCAGAGGACAACGAGCACTTTTCTTTTATAATAACAGTTATAACGGCATTATGACTATTTTTAACAACATCTCTTACTTTTTAGGTAACAATAAGCGTCTTCAAAGATATAACACAAGCGAGCAATCATCCCCAGTACTACATGAAGCCAGCAGAAACACACACAGGGAAAAAACCTATAGCAGAAGACAACGATCCTCCTTGCGTCACCTTCCCTGCCCAACCGCTCAGACGATCTTACTCAGCCAACTTCTACTTCAAGAAAGAAGTCAGGAAGTCAATAGACTACCAGCTGAAGAATCCAAACGCTGGCAGAGTCCTCAAGAAGTCCATTTCAGAGACAAAAGAAGATCGCGGAGTTTTGATAAAGCAGGACAGTAAAGGAGACAGGAGAGATTGGCTGAAGAAGCAACTGTCAGTGAACCACCATTATTTGAAAGATTTAAAGATGCCTCTAAATTCTATTGGACACAGGAATGCAATGCTGAATATTAATAGATACCGGCTCAAGGCTTCGTCGTGCCCTGATATTTTTAAGAACTCGATGGTCACTATCAATGATGATGAAGAGGTAATTATATTCCATATGCTAAGTTGGCAATTCGTCTTGATTATTTGTTTTTACGTCGAGGTCCATTGTGATTAATTGTTGCCAAACTAGACTTGTCTTTTCTAGGCCATTGTTTGAATCATTTCAACCTTTCCACGGCCCTTTAAGATCAGTCAGTGTAATTTCAATAACATTCGTATTATTTTGTTTGGGGTCATCAGTCAGAATTTCTGGTCTTGTCAAAGTTCCTCTCTATGCTAATCTTCTCCGACAAGTTTAACCCCTTTATTCAATACTTCTTCATCTTGTCTCTTTTCTAGAAATGCTACGAGGATTGCCTCATCTGCATCTCCGACATGTTCAACGTCTCCCTCTTCAAGAAGATGACGTTCAACTTGCTCTGTGCCGGGACCATCATCCTGTTCATCTGGTTCATCGTTCCTTACTTCTACCTCGCTGAGCACATGATCCAGAAAGGGTACACTGAAGACGATGGAGCTGTCATGCTGAGCTTGATTGGGATCACTAACACCATCGGAATGGTGAGTACCGAATTGCGAATATTTGCGAATACCGAACTGCTAGATCAAACAGGCCTAACTCTAAATATGCTATTTCTTAATAATTTTAAACAAAAAAAAACCGACTTCAAATTAGCAATATTTTGAAAGTATTCTGTTTACTGAATGTAAATTCTTGACTTCATCAACAAATTACCGAAAACGCCGTACATGACCATATAAAATTTGAAGAGTTCCCTCAATTTCTCCAAGATTCCATCATCAGATCCTGGTTTTGTGCCAATGGGACCAATTTCGAGTACTCTTTCGATTAAAATAAAAATATTTAGAAAATCGGTTCACGGGTCTCCGAGATACGAAACAAAAAAAAAATTTGGTCGAATTGAGAACCTCCTCCTTTTTTTGAAGTCGGTTAAAAATGAGACGCGGTGAATTTGATTTACAGTCTAGTTTTGAGTTAACAGTACGATACATTCTAACCTCAAACTTTGTAATTCTCAAACTCTGTAAACCTCAAACTCTGTAAACTATTCGCTATTCGTAAGTCGGAAGTTCAAATTTACAATCGCCGTATTCCCAGCTGGGGCAGCTAGACCAAAAACGCTGTATAGATAAAACTATGACTGTTTTACGTTCATAACCACTTTTAGTTTTTTTTTGACGTTGAACTAGATAAACATAACCTTTTTTTAGTGGCATTTTATACATAGGTACTATTTATACGGATAATTTAAAACAGATGATTTTTAATAGAGTACTCTAAGGGGGTCGCCTGGTATCTATGCTTTACTTAAAGCATAATTATTAAAACTAAAATAGGTAACAACAAACCTACAGATTCCCTTGCATAGTGTAGAATTCCAATTATTACTAATTGGCACAATTCCTGGCGTAAACAAAGCTATATTTACAGGAATAACGATAAACAAACCCACTTTGCTGTGTTAGTTTTAGTCTCATATAGCGTTAACGACATACCTATGTCACTGGAAAATAACAAAATCCGTAAGTTCGTAAGGAATCTTACGAAAGTTTATCTTATGACGAGGACGAGGGTAAGATTCCAAACGAGAAACAAAAAAATATTTAAGCCTACATTTTTGGATAATTTAATATAATCTAATCTACCCTAACCTAATCTATACTCCGTTTAAGATTTGAAACTTAACTGTCAAAACCTCACGCATTTTTAAGCAAACCCAAGGCATCGCCGCAAATACTGATACCGTTTGTGTTGAAATCACTTTATCAAACAGTAATAAGTGTTATTTCACAAATAATAATACTCTTGGGAATACAGGCGTGAGAATATGTATGTATGTATGAGTCATTTGGCCGGTTTTACAACAAACCTAAGTATCCTTAGTCGTTACGATATCCACGAAAGAAATGGATCAATATTCTTCACATTCAATACGCGTTGTCCTTATAGGTAGATCGATAGTAAACAATACGTATCTACCTTCTTGGCACTGAGCCAACCACCCCCGACCTTGGGTTCCTTGGCGACCCGTAACAGAGTGAACTCTATGTCGTACAGCATTAAGGTCATATTACTTCGTCTTCTTTGTAAATCAATCTGTTAGTTTTCCGCATTAGAGTAATTTATTTGGCGTTTTAATGTTTCGTCCAATAATAGAACTAAATGTTAAGGTTCCATGATTCAGCGTTTTCGTTTTTAGGGATCCGTAGGTACCTTTATACGAAAAAAACCCTTATTATTAGTAATACCTACTTTGTTGTCCGTCTGTCATGTTTTCTGAAGAACGTGTAGACACATTGATAAGAATGGGGTAGGTAGAGCACACTAAACATTTCATAGTTAAAGCCACTTATCCATGCTTCGCAGCGACTTCTAGCGTTTGCTAGTCTACCGCCTAATGCAGGCCTAAACCTATTTCCTCAGTCGCCTTTTACGACATCCACGGAAGAAATGGACAGATTCTATTCTGAACCTCACACGGGTTGGCATGGAAATCGATACCAAATTAAAAAAAAAAACAGTTTTTTGAAGCTGCGAAAAATTCAAACATCTAATTCGACGCAATACAAAATATGACTCTTTATGTCGAATTTCTCGTACACGGATAGATTAAGGATATAGGTTAAGATATACTTTAGGCGCCAGGCAAGCAACCTGTTCTAGCCTAAAATATGCTAGATGTCGCTACGGAACATGAATTAGTCAATGTTTTATCCAATGTCACGTTTCCTTAACCCATTTGGAAATAGAGGTGTACCTAAGTATGTATGTAATACAAATCACGCTCAAAATTCATAAACCATTCAAACAGCCATGAAGCTTGTATGAAATCAATTATCTGCCTTCGCTTGCTTCAGAAATATCTAATATTTGGCACAGAATGGGGACATGGGAACTGGAGTCGTCTATTTGTGTAAACTGTCCCGCCGAGTTACCTTGACGTTACGTTTGTTCAATATACACACATACACACACACACACACATCACGAGTGTATTCTCAAATGGAGTTAGATGACATAATCAGACCCAAGCTTTACGTTTCAAAGCCACTTTTAGCATAATTTTTGGCTTAAAGTTAGATAAAAGTGGTATAATAGTAGTACCTTGTGTGTCGGGTTAGAATAACACCTCTCCATTTCTTCCGTGGATGTCGTAAGAGGCGACTAAGGAAATAGGTAGGAAATAAGCTTTAGGCGATAGGCAAGCAACATGTCACTATTATACGTTAAGAAATTGCTAGAAGTGGCTTCAAAATGTTAAAAAAAGACAATTTTTCATCTACGTCATGTTTAGCGTGCTCTGCCCCGTTTTAGGAATATAGACGTGATTGTATGTATGTATATTGTAGTGACAGGTTGGTAGTCTGTCCCCTAAAATATACCTTGACCTATTTCCTTAGTCGTCTCTTACGAAACGCTTACAAAAACTATTCACGTCCCGAAACCACTTTTAGATACAATATTGATAGGGTGCTATCCTGTTGCCTAAATGAAGGCTGATAAGAAAATCCGCAGCGGAATTAATTCCTGATAGGTACTCAGAATCACTAACACAACGCAATAGTAAATAAAAAAAAACCGACTTCAAATTTGTGATATACTGAAAGCATTCGTCTAATGAGGGTGACCTTCCATCACCAGCAGGCCTGAGTAATTACTGAAATTATAATTTCCAGTCTGCAGGCGCATTCAGTATTAAAAGAACCTTTAACTCCTAAACATTAAGGAGTTGACCTTCCATCATCAGCTCAGTCATATTTTTTTTACTGCCAAGCGTAAATGCTGGTGTAGCTTGGAAAAATGTACTGTACTGGTGTACCTGTGCCTATAAAATTTAAGGGTTGCCCTCGATTTCCCTCATATTCCATCATCAGGTCAAGATATGCTGCCAATGGGACCACCTGGAAACTATATCCTTTCAGACAAAAAAATAATTTTCCAAATCGGTCCAGGCGTCTTCGAGTAATCAGCGAACACACATAAAAAAAAGATCCCGACGAATTGAGAACCTCCGCTTTTTTTTTGAAGTCGGTTAAAAAAAAACATTTTTATTTTCATCTTTTTTTATCGGGAAATACCCAAAAAAATATTGAATTTGCGCATATACTACAAACAAACCGCTGTGCGATAAGGGCGAAGAGGGGTGATTGCGGATCGTGGGAAACCGCGGTGGGTGCGTTTGTACCTGCGAAGCGGAGCATCAAAACATAGTTCCTGAAATAAAATGTTCAGGAAAATTAAAGATGTCACATAATGAGTGTTAGAACAAATGATCCTTATGACATATAATTTTAAACAAAAAAAAACCGACTTCAAATTTGGGCTATACTGAAAGCATTTGTCTAATGAGGGTGACCTTCCATCACCAGCAGGCCTGACTAATTACTGAAATTATAATTTCCAGCCTGCAAGTGCATTCAGTATTGAAAGAATAATTACCCTTTAACTCCTAAGTTTTAAGGAGTTGACCTTCCATCATCAGCTCAGTCATATTTTTGTTACTGCCAGACGTAAATACTGGTGTAGCTTTGAAAAATGTACTAAAAACATTACCTGTGCCTATAAAATTTGAGGGTTGCCCTCGATTTCCCTCATATTCCATCATCAGGTCAAGATATGCTGACAATGGGACCACCAAGAAACTGTACCCTTTCAAACAAAAAAAGAATTTTCCAAATCGGTCCAGGCGTCTTCGAGTAATCAGCGAACACACATAAAATAATAATAATAAAAAAAAAGATCCCGACGAATTGAGAACCTCCTCCTTTTTTTGAAGTCGGTTAAAAACGTTAGGAAATACAAAAATAGGCTAAAAATGTTAGGGATCCAGATATAAACCCCTTCCGCGCGGTGTCAATAATGTTAGCTTTTTTAGGAAAATTTTAAGACACTTATTTTTTATTTACAGAAGAAAATGAGAAACCTCTCAAATTAGTTATCGTTAAGGATTACCTTATCAGCCATTATTCTTTAGCCGCCTCTTACGACATCCACGTCTAAGACAGTATATATATCTAGCCTGGGTCAGTATCCCACTGCTGGGCAAAGGCCTCCCCCCATGTCCTCCATTCATCCCGATCTAAAGCGGTCTGGGGCCAGTCGCCGAGAAATAACTTAGATAATAAGACAGTAAGACACATAAAAACTAACTACTTATTTTTCAAAGTCTTTCCTGTTTTAAATAAACGGATTAGCTATCCGCGTCTGTCTTCTCTCTTTACAACATGAGTAATGCACTGAAATAAATACGTCATGATTTTCAGACATGTTTTATAGACCTTTATACGAGGGATTACTGCCATTGCTAAACATAACTAATATTGTCCTAGCGTGTTACATTGTTAGATAAAGGAGGTTGTTAGTGTTAGTTATCCTTAAATTAAGGCATAAATTATTTTTTACAACATTATAGCGAGTTTGGAATCTAAAAATGTGAGATTTTCTTAACATCACACGTTAAGGGGGAATGAGGGATTAACGAAATGTGATAAAGTGATAATGTGTGACAAGGGGTGGGATTTGACCAAATTTTAGATATTATATAAAATTATGATGAAAGTGGCAACCGTTTCGTGTGATTTACCTATCCTATTCCTCATTAATACCTTAAATAAAAACTATTTAATTAATCAATCACATTTCTATGCCGACTTTTTCTTCATACCTAAAGATTTAGAGGTTGACCTTGTCTTTAAAGGTCATTCCTAACTACCGCAAGGTTCAAGTTCAATGACATTATTTTATTACAAACGTAGGTAAACAAGTGACTATTAATTTTAAAACATTTAAAGTAATTTGTACCGCGATAAGTTTTATAGTACAATAAAATACTCTATCTCTGCCAGTTTGTTCCGAAAATACGTCAAATACGTATGTTTGAAGCACGAGATATTCAAGATCACACATTGTGCAAATCACGTGTGTCTAGAGACACAGCTTGGATAAAATACTCTATCTATAGCTAGAAGTTTAGGTTACTCGAGATAGCAAAATCGTAATCGAAAATCTAGGAGGCTTTGAATTATCTAAGTTAATCTGTGCAATGCACAAAAACGGGCCAAGTGCAAGGCGGACTCGCGCACGAATGGTTCCGCACCAAAACAGCCAAATAAACACGTTTCTTCTACGGGAGCCTTTATTAATTACTAGCTTTTGCCCGCGGCTCCGCTCGCGTTAAATTCGGGGTATCACAGAAGAGTTAGCACACATACCAATTTATAGCTTTCTACTTTGAAAACTTCCACCACTCACTTTAGGGAAATGGGGGGTTTTGAAGAGACAAAAAGTAGCCTATGTCACTTTCCATGCCCTAAACTATCTCTACCTAAAAAATCACGTCAATCCATCGCTCCGTTTAGCCGTGAAAGACGGACAAACAAACAAACACACTTTCACATTTATAGGTATACTAGCTTTCCGCCCGCGGCTCCGCCCGCGTGGAACTCTGTTATATTGCGGTATAAAGCACAACTATAAGAAAACTTCTCGTTTCAAACGACACACGGTGCCATCGATCTATCATCTATCGATCGGTTATCGATTGATATCGATCTATCATCGATCGATATCGATCTATCAAGCAAACTATATTTTTGTTTTCCGTCGGGAACATCAATTTTTTCCGGGATTAAAAGTAGCCTATGTCACTCTCCGTGCCCTACACTATCTCTACCTAAAAAATCACGTCAATCCATCGCTCCCTTTACCTCTACTTCCAGGTGGGTCTCGGCTACATCGGAGACTTCGAAGGCGTCTCTATCGGGAACCTCTACGCCGTCTGCCTGGTCCTCTGCGGGGTCACGGTGGCCAGCATCCCGCCAGCAGCCGCCAGCTACTGGGTCCTGGCTTCCGTGGCAGCTGCCTTTGGACTGCTGTTTGCAGCCTCGTTCACCTTCACGCCAAGTCTGCTGGTTAAACTGGTGTCGTTGGATGACTTTACGGCTGCGTATGGACTGGTGCTGCTCGCCCAGGGTATAGGGCATCTGATTGGACCGCCTTTGTCAGGTAGGTTTCTGGGTAAAGGTTCCAAGTTCTTTCCTGTCAAGGTCTTTACAGGAACACGCGCGCGAGTCCTTTTACGCGTGGAATAGTCTACCTGTAATTTGTGACAGGTAATAAGTGGCCATCCAAAAATTACGTCACAAAAAATTTGGGAACTAAATTACAGTAAATATTGTTCAAATGTCACAAATCACTGCCACCCCTTTTGAAAGAGTGACATGCTTTATGGATGGCTAGTCTATGCCGCGTGCAAATGGACTCGCGTCTTGTCGCGCTAAGCCAGCTGGAGTATCATAATCTTAGATATTGAAAAGAACACCTTTCCATTTCTTCCGTGGATGTCGCGAAAGGCGACTAAGAAAAGGTTAAGATACATTTTAGGCGACAGGCTAGAAACCTGTCACTATTTTACCTTTTTAACTTAAAACCTAATTTAAAATTTGCTAGAAGTATTAAAATGTGCTATGTCAATGTAGTGTTTTGTGTGCACTGCCTACCCCATCAGGGAATACAGGCGTGATGTATGTATGTATGAGATGAACTTTTTCTACTCTAACTATAAATGTAAACCGTAATCGTTCCACGTTTCAGTAGGAACAGCGCGATCTCTCAAAATAGCAGTGGGATTGATCCTTCCTCAAAGGTTAGACTGTCAACAAGCTGTCAAGAAAAAGAGAAATTTCTCGCCAATAAGTGCTGCCTGTCATGTTATACCGCTTTCACATCCTTTACATCTTCTGTTTCAGGGCTAATCTTCGACCTGACAGATTCCTGGGAGCTCTCTTTCTATCTGGCTGGTGGCTGGATAGTGGTGTCGGGAGTGCTCATAGCCTTTATACAGCCTTTCCGTACATACCAGGCGCGGCGTGAGGCTCTGGAAGACAATGAAGTCGTGTAAAACTGACACCAGAGGGGGTTACCATTAAGAGTTTGTTCCCATTATGTCGGATGTCGGGCCGATTTTTATTTAGATGTCGTAGCGGCAGAACACTATATGAAGCTGTTCACACACGAACGGTTTTGTGTTGGAACCGACAGAAATAATCGTGTGTTTTGTCAGCCCACACGCCGGAAAAAATGGTGTCGGCCGCGCTGTGCACATAATATCGGATGTCGGGCCATCTATCATAATACAGAAACCGCGATTGAACAGTCGAACTGTCAAATGGCACCAGCTGCGGTCGTGGCTGACGCCGACTAATGTGAAGAGAGACACCGACCCTCGAATAAAAATCGTCTCGATACCCGACTAGTGTGAACAGAGGCGCCGACAACCGATAAAAAATCGGCCCGACAGACGAAATAGAGGGTAGATCTTGTGTAGTTTTACCATGGCGGAAATCAGCACTAAGTTAGTCTATATTGTATACTATACTAACACAATTGTGTTCGGTTAATACGATGCGTTGAGGAAGAAGACATTTCCATAGAGTTTGCGAGAAGATGATGGATATTACTGTTATACATAGTTAATATATTTGGACCTTCGATTCGGACTATGAATTTATCTACTTTGAGGTATAATGCCAGTGTTTAAAATCTTCGAATTTAGCTTACAATTGAGAGAACACATATTTTAAAAGGCATTTGTAATTATGATAGAAGTTATTAGTAAAAGGGTCATACGCGAAAAATTGTACATGTATCTTCTGTGAATAAAAGTTCAGGATTTACAGCTTATATTGTTGTATGAGAGATCAGATGTATTTATTACATCTCCCCAGTCGGCTTAGCATGGCAAGGCGCGAGCGGAGTCACACGCGACATAGACCGTACCTGTCACTGTCTTATTAGAGACGTAAGTCACTCGAGTGTGTTGCCGTGCTTAGCCTACAGCTACTGGACTGTTACAACGAATCATAAGATTGAGCTTCCTGAGTCTAGATGTCTTCAGGAGAGAACACTTGTATTTTTCGTGTGTATGACCCAAAAGTAAGCTCTCTTTTAAAATTATTGTAAATTCTCGGACTAACTTGTATAGGGTCCAATAAGTCCAAAAGGAACACCAAAAGCAAGCAATTAGGTGTAATAGACGATGCGGGTGCGCTTAACTGTATAATAGATACGCTTTGATAGAGTGCAAGTTCCAATAAAGTTTTACTAATGGAGCCGTCTTGGGCGCACAAAACAAGATGCTACTCTGTTTGGTGGTAAAATGGCCGTCTGTAGTTAGTGGGAATCACACAGGATTAAAAAAAAGTTAAACATTGTCATGGTAACAGCCCTACAGTCGCCATTTTTCCAGCGCTTCGAACAGATTAAGGACCGATTCTAGCAAATGTGAATAGGATTTAGTATTGGAGTGAGTCACTTTACTCGCGAGAAATTTTTCATTTGAAGGAGTGAATTTATCCAAGACTAACTTTTATCTTCGTAATTCGGCTAGAGAGGGTATAAAGTCAGTAAATTTTCAGATTGTCTGTCGTCTAATCCTAAACTTTGATAATTGGAGAGCTACCTATTTAAATGTAAGAAAAAATGCAAATTAATTGTAATCGAATCGATTGTAATGAAAATCAAACAGGAATTAGTCGAAAATTAGAAGCGATGTCATGATTTTTTCTTTGGAGTAAATTATTTGATTCAATATTAGTAAAATCAGAAGCAATTATACTATTTATACTGTTTACAGAACTTTGCACAGAACACAAAAAATGTCTTCATTTTCACTGGGTGGAGTATAGCTAGCTATTTCCCTCTCGTTTTCACTCGACACACTATAGCAACAGGTTGGTTTAGTATTCATATTGTTATGTAATCAATATTTACCTAAAAGTAAATACATTAACATCGTACTTACCTACTCAAGGAGTCTTAATGACTCATACTAAGTATTAACTGCCAATAGAGACTGTTCAATCTAACGTTTACTTTGTCCATGTCCTTAACCAGGTAAGTATTTAGAATAATTTAATATAAAAAAATACTTTAATGAAACAGTTTTTTTTTGCCATCTGCACTAAGTACTAAAATACTTTACCAATTGTTAATAATTACGAAAAAACGGTTACTATGTTACTAGATTTTTTTTTTTTTTTTCAGTATACATTTATTTTCTTAGATTAGAATTTTTACAATATGAATATAAAAAGTAAAATACAAAATGCACTTACAAAAAACAAACACACTATAAAAAACCTAATCTAGAATGCCGTCGGCAGCGGAGCAAGGTACCGGCGGTTAGGGCTGCAGAGTGAGGAACCTCCTGACGATGCGCGCCGTGTCAAGGAGTACTGCCTTCTGTATCAGACCCTTGAGCCAACCGTCTAGCGAGAGTCTCCTAAGATGGTGGTCGAGACTCTTCGCTATGAGACCGTTTGCTGTGACGACTATCGGTACAATGATCGTCGAATCCACATCCCACATGTCGGTCACCTCGTGAGCCAAGTCAAGGTACTTGCTGAGTTTGTCCTTCTCGGCCTTCACGAGGTTCTCGTCATGGGGGATGGTGATGTCGACGAGCACTGCACGACGCTGTGATCGGTCTATTATCACGATATCAGGCTTATTGGCAACAATTATTATTATTATTATTACTAGATTTACTAGATTAGATACAATTAGTAGAATACGTTATGTTTCTTATAGAAAATAGTTGGCTGTGATTTTTCCTGCGTACGCTTTTGTTTTGTTAGTTAATTCGTAATTAAAGTGGAATATTAATTTATAATTAATTTAAAGTAATAGTGCATTAAAGTAATTATTATGTATTACGCACAAAACGAATACCCATGAAGGTAAAATTTTAGGTACGTTTAGTAATATTTACAAATATGTAAATCCCACTAAATTTAGTTGTTAAGTAACTATTTACCTAATTGTTGTTCATAATCTAATTATTACTTCAATGTATATTTATCAAGTTAATAAAATATTATCAATTGAGGAAATTGTAATCAATTAAAGAACAATAAAAATGTTAATTATTCAGAATTCGTTCTGCTTTTATTTACTTTAACAAAACTTTGTTTTGAAAACTGGAATAGTTTCCGAAAGTACTTGCGTATCTTTTTTTTATTCATACGAGTATACAGGTTGTCCCATAACTATGCGTCGCGAAGTGAACTTTTGAAATAAGAAAAAATTTGAGACATTTTATTAATAAGTCAGAGTCATAAGAGACTCACACAAAACCGCTCTTCGTTGGATAAGTCACACAAAGCCAAAGAGCCGGAACACTCCATCAGGGTATAGTGGTAAGCCGGTTTGCGTCGGAGATTAGTAGATGCCACTAGATAACCAGTTTAATCAGTTGCAATGTGGGGTAACTAGGATCCTAAAATGCTAAGATGACATACGAGATGAGGCTCTTATTGCCCTATAGCTGTTTTTCCGTGTAAATGGGAAATAACACGGGCAATCATCCTTGGTCTACTCGTTGAGGAAACGCCTGAAGAAGATGCACGCACCAGATCCTTAGCTGTATGTACGAGTAATGTATGTGTTCTTTCTATATTTACCTATTTACTATCTACTAACTGGCCTGGCGAATTTCGTTCCGCTTTGGCAAGATTTTTATTCTCGAGATTTCCAAATTTGCCGTGTGGTGTCGGAATGGGAAAACACCTCTCCGTTTCTTCCTTGGATGTCGTAAGAGGCGACTTAGGAAATAGGTTTAGGTATGTTTTAGGCGACAGGCTCGCAATCGCAATCTGTCACTATTGTACCTCTTCCATCTTTGCAAATCTAAAACTATGATAGAAGTGGTTGCGAAGCGTGATATTGTCCTAATCATGTTTTTTCCTATGTCACGTTTCGTGTGCTCTGCCTACCCCATTTAAGAACACAGATGTGATTGTATGTTCCAAATTTTCTCACCTTCCCTGGATTTCCACAATTACCTATTTATTTACTTATGTAACTAACGCATAAATGAGACTATAGTACGCTAGCCTTATGAAATGAGCCGAAGGTGAAATTCATAAAATATCTCTCGATTTTTTAATTCCTAAATACAGTCCAACACATAACATAATCTAGATTCATGATCATAATTCTAGATAGTACCTATTCAAAGATAAACAATACCTAGTCCACAATAACCATTGACAAAGCCCACGTGATGTTTGGCGCTTTTTATTCGAATCCATAAAACAGTCTACTTCCAGTTTATTGTTCAGAGATAGACCAGACCGTCAGGGTCGCGGGTTCCATTCCCCGTTGATGTGCGTTTTATTGTGTCCGTTTAGTTCACAGATATATTGCGGTTTTATGAGGCGTTACTAAGCCTAGTGTTTGAACTAAACTGTGTTTCAGAGTCGAAATTAAATTCATAAATAGCTGAGGAACAACCCCTCTCCATTTCGTCCGTGGATATCGTAAGAGGCGACTAAGGAAATAGGTTTAGGTATGCTTTAGACGACAGGCTAGCAACCTGTCTCTTATCATGCCGGACTATCCTGCCATGATTAGTCCCCGTGTAATGTCGGGTTTAGAATATCATCTCTCCATTTCTTCCGTGGATGTTACTAGAGCCACCTAAGCTATTACCTTAGTCGCACCGAAGCAATTATCTTAGAGGAAACGAAGAGGTGGAATCAAAATTTTAATGAACTGTTGTATGACTTTGACTTGTATGATTTAGGCCCGATTCAACTGAAAGAGAATGTTACTTATATGAAACTAAGTATATTGTGGTCGTATGAATGGGCTTGATGTAACAGTTTTGTCTCACTCTTGGTCTTATTTTTTAATTTTTAGACTCTTGTTGCTCCTTGCATTTATCCAAGCAAGAATTAATTATGATATATCGTCCCGACCGAAGCCAATGTTTCCCAGAACGACTAATTAAACAAACTAACACATACATGTTTCAAATCAGTGACTCACCAAACGTTACACGGTTGCTGTGTGCTGTTTTAGGTATGTAATTGCATCATGTTCGGATCATCGGTTTATTCCATTGCCGACGGAATTCTAACTACAGAGCTTCTAGTGTATTCAAATCGATGATGGATTCGATAACGATTTCGTTTGCGACGTACATACATGTATATACGTCTTCGCTCAACATTCCCCGTATACCTTCTTTTATCCATCCTCTTTCCTCTCAATATGTATGACAAAAAAAAAAAGCACAATTTTTTTACCAGTAACTGTAATCTACTTTCACTCCAGCTCTTTCAGTTTGATGTCGATCATTATACCGAGAGTGTAAGGTAAATGTCCCTGTGCTCGACACTGACCCAATACTTGGCACTTGCAACCTTATGTCATACTGAGACAGGTGACAGATGGGTGTCGTCTACTAGGCGTTGAGGCGTCGAGCATTGGTACTTTTACCTTGCCATAAACGATTTGTTTGTTTTTTTCAGCGTTACTTCCGTTCACTTGTGGAATTAAAGTCCTTCAAACAAACGTTTAAGGCTAAGCGCACACTACGACTTTTTATCAACAACAATTTTGTCGCAGAAATGAAACGTAAGGGTTTATATGTCATCGCGCGCACTATGATGAAAAAATCAGTATGGACAGCGCTATTTTAAAATCGTGTCGCACGACAAAAAGTCGTAGTGCGCGCTTAGCCTAAGTCATCGCTAATGCGTACGGTTAGTGGAAACTCATGACGATCGATCAACATGGCCCATAGAAAACTGTTTCGCCTAATTGAATGCATTTTAGGCGGAGAACAGACGACACACTTTTTGTGCGATCGAGTCTGCGGCGCACAAAAAGTTTGGATGGACTGTATGCATTGTACGCCGGACTTTTTGCGCGTCGTCTGCGTTAGGTGCTACATATAAGTGCAAAGGTTTGTAACCGCTTTTCGTCGGAGAGCATGAGAGACTTTGGGCAGTGGGGTTCTGTGGCCTGAGGCAAAGGAGCTTATCCACCGTAGATCAGGAATGGGCGCCTTTAAGGTTCAATTACATAAATTGGTGAAAAGAAAACAAAAACGGTAGACAGACTCCTCGCACAAACGGAGACCTTCTGATGGATTAAATGAAACAATTAAGTTGGTAACTAGTCTTTATTTAGTGAAACTAAATAGTGACACTACACAGAGAAAACAGTCTATATAAATAGTTAGAAAACATACCCTTCTAGTCACTATACTAGATTAAAGAGACCCTAATTTATAGGTCTAGTTGCAGTAGTGTGTATGTGTGTGTGTGTGTGTAGAAAGGAAGGTAATACAGACTCACCCGGTTTGGTGCAGTGCCCAGGCCGTAACGGCTGTGACACACCAGCCTTGGGACGGAACACTGGTCCCTTACCGATGAGCCCGCAGTCCGTAACAACAACTACCACGATGCCCGGGGACAGGGTACCCGGCATGCAGCACAGCAGACCAGCAACAGTGAAGAGAAGTGGCTTCGCAACCTCCTCGGGGAAAGCAACCTCCGGAAGACAGCAGCCGCAGGCAGAAAGTTGGCCGTAGATAAGAAAGGCAGCCCCGGATTAAGAAGTCGGTCGTAGGCAACAACCGGCCGTAGGTAAAAAGATCAGCCGCAGGTTAAAATCCAGCCGTAGATAAAAATCCAGCCGTAGATAAAAAGATCCAGCCGTAGATAAACAGATCCAGCCGTAGATAAACAGATCCAGCCGTAGATAAACAGCCCATTTAAGGGCTTGAGAAATCAGCTAATATGAGTAGTAAGCAGACCACGTGCTAAGCATCCCATGAAACAGCGAGATCTGAAAAACCAAGACACTTTTAGAAAGGTTTCATGATATTGTTTAATTCACGAAAGCGAAAGACAGAAGGGAAATGCATACCGCATTAAGGTGTAATTCTATGCATGGTGTAGCCTGTTTTGACGACGCAGGACTATCGGTCGGCTTTCGTGATGGCTGAAAGAAGTAACCAGAACGAATTATTATCTCCCCGTCAAAGAAAACATATTCAAATTTAGAACGTGTAAGTACCACGCGGCTCACCTTACACTGGCTTTTGGAGCATCGCCTTGTCGAACTATTGTAGAAATACAATATCCTCTGCACTGTCACCTCGCGCCATCGATAGCCTTTAACAATAGCTCGCCGCCATCAAATATTCGGTCAAGATGGATGAAGATTACACTATTTATATTGAAGCTCGTGCTCGTCCAGTCGCCGCCATCACGAAAGTGACTCCTTTCTTTTCCTAATTCCAAACGTCAGAGCGCTGTCAAAGGTGCTTCGAATGCTGGCAAATCAGCCAACCGCGACTGTTCGAGGCACGAAAAAAACGGTGTTACAGGTTAAACCGATTAAAAAGTCCGTCGCGGATAGTCTGTCGTCTGTGCTGCCCCTAAGACCCTGCGCAGACGACAGACAATCCGCGACGGACTCATGACAGACTGCGTGGATAGTATGCATTGTGCGCCGGAGTTTTTGCGCGTCGTGTGCGTTACTGCATATAATTCCTTAAGTTCTATTTTCACCGACTAAAAAGTCCATCGCGGATAGTCTGTCGTCTGCGCAGGGCCTAAGGCCGGCCACATACATACGGAATTCCGTTTCGGAATCTCGAATCAGACTGCCCGAACGCACTAAATCCATACGACATCTATGGACCAGCCACATACAGACGGAAATTCCGAACGGAAAGCTTCCGAATGTGTGTGGCGGTCCATAGATTTTGTATGGATTGACTGCGTTCGATTTTCCGAAACGGAATTTTTCCGAATGTATGTGGCCGGCCTAAAGATAGCGGGAGAGGCAGCCATACTGTTTACAGGCAAACCATTGACGGCTTGTGATGATAAATCAGTCGATGACGTCATGCTCCCGCGCAACGTCCGCCAATGATTACCATTACCACGTGTTTAGTGACCGTATTCGCTGATTGATGATTGGGCCTAGAATAACACCTCTCCATTTCTTCCGTGGATGACGTGAGGCGACTACACTTATCGCTTGTTTTTTATTTTGTTTTTGTTTAAGCTGTAAATTTTTTTGAACACATTTCAGGATTATCCTATTGAACCTTATGTTAAGTTGGTTTTGTATCAGTTCTGGAGTAAGCAGCGTGGTGTTTCCAATAGGTCGTGAATTGCACCGAAACATGTCGAGCTAATCTAGATATAAAAATACGAGTGTCTGTTTTTAGGGTTCCGTACCCAAAGGGTGAAAACCGGATCCTATTACTGAGACTTCGCTGTCCGTCCGTCTGTCACCAGGCTGTATCTCACGAACCGTGATAGCTAGACTATTGAAATTTTCACAGATTATGTATTTCTACTGGCGCTATAATAACAGATACTAAAAATAAAAATAAATAATTACTTATGGGAGGCTCACATACAGCAGTCGTGATTTTTTTGGATGTTTTTGGGTCGATATAAATAACGGTAACAGGTAGACAGTGAATAGACAGGTTTAAAAGTATCTAAATAAGTAAATTGAAATAAAATAAGTATTTAAGGGGGCTCTTATACAAAAAACGTACAAAATACAAAATACAGTTTTTGTTTTGTATAGGAGCCATACAAAAAAAAAAACTAATTTTTTTTGCGGTTTTTGGTACGGAACCCTTGTCGAGTGCATCTCGTACTTGGTCGGTGTTTTGCAGTAATTAGAGCAGTACCAATACTACTAGTAAGTACATATTGAAACAGGAATGGTGTGATACCTAGTTTATTTAATCTTACGTAGTGGCCATACATATTAAAAGTAAAGATAAAGAGTAACAGCTGTCATACAGCCAATAGAAGGTAAACAGAATTTTAAATTAGTCACGTTGTATTATATTATCGCTTCCTTTGTTATCATTCACGATATTTTTACAATTATGTGCATAATTACAAGTTACAGCAAAACTAACTCGTTTCAAATGGAATGTTGAGTTTTTCTGATATTTCTATCCATATAATGCAGACAGTAAGGTTTTATTTCCATTGAATTCGATCGTATTAACTCCATCGTAAAGAGGGACCTTCATGAAATTGCCTATGACGGTAGTGTCAAGATTTGCTGTGATATGAAAATTTTATAAAATTTAATTCAAATTTAATGTAGTTTTGCAAAGGTTGGCTTTTGGGATAAGTAATAATAAGATAAGCCTTTGTACTTTATTTTCAGCAAGCATTTTATTTCCAACTTATCTTTACTCTTTTTCTTTTTGTACAATATGGAGTTTTATACTTACTTAAATTTTGACAGCTCGACGCTGCGCATTCATTAGTTTAGTTTGTTAAAAAATAACACCGCTAAATTGCTGGATGTATCTCTTTACATTATACTTATGTTATTTCCATGGCTCTTGGGGCTCGATCTACGTTTAGAAAAATAATTAACATTTTAAATAATCGACGGAACCCAGTTATTAAGTTGCAACCTTATCGCACCCGCCTAATCTACGGTCACGGTGTCAGGCGTACAACCTCTGGCGATAACTGGCAAGCTGTCAAAGTCAAAAAATACAAACCGCAGCACCCGCAGTCGCCACCAGGAGGTTCCCGTGACAGTCATCTCCCGCGAAATGTTAAAAAAACTCAAGTAAAATTCCACTGAGATGCGCCATAAACTTTTACGACAATTAGGTATTTAAATGATAACAACTAACTGTTTTATCACTGGGCGATAACGGCATTCGTGGTTCGCTCTCCTCTGGGAGCGAATGTGTATTATTAGTGGGATTTTAGTGAAATTGTGCACAAAAAAAGGGAAAATAAGATGCGGTTTTGTGACGAGAGGCGCGGGTCGACCGCTCGCGTCTCGCTGTGTTAGCCTGCGACTACCAGATGTGTTTGGGTTGTCCCTCGCTGCGCACGTGTCCGCCTTTTGTTAGTTTTGTTCCACCAAGTGCTCAGCTGACTCTGTGAATTGTGCGAAGGAGAGGACCAGTCTTCCGAGCTGCTCTGGCCAGGTAACTTGCTTCTATCACGGTTGAGTAGCCGTTTTTTGTTTATGATGTTCATGAATGAACGCCGGTTGTTTCCTTTGTTTTTAGCGTGTGAAGTTAGCAATGTTTTGTTTAGCGGTACTGCTCGTAGTTTACATTTGTTCTGTATCTATGATAATTGTTTTAATCTCTGTATTGAGTTGGATGCAGCGTCCATTGATACGGAATGTTTACACAGATAAAAGGTACCTGAGGGTTATTTTGTGGTGACGAAGCTCACCGTCACGGTTTCAATTTCAAAATTAAAGTTATTTGTACAGCGGTATACGTTATCTTATCTAAAGAAAGTTAAATCTCATTAAATCCAAAAGTGTTGTTACTTGTTTTTAACTAATTAGGCAACAAATTTAGATAGTTGCTTTGTGTTAATTTATAAGTCACACTTATCTTAAGCCCCAGTCGGCTTTGCTCGGCAAGGCGCGAGTTGAGTCGCGAGATAGACTATACCTGTCACTGTCTAACTAGAGATGTCAGAAAATGACAGGTAGACTATCCCGCGCGCGAGGCGACTCGACTGTTGCCGTGCTAAGCCTAGGTACAGATGCTAAATAAAGACTAATAAAAGTTATAAGAATGGCTCTAAAATCGAAACCGGTTGCCTAACCAAGTCAAATTTACCAATCGTCAGCTGTGTATCTGTCAGAATAGCTCTCTAACTGATTGATTGACTTGCTGCGAATATTTGCGTGAAAGCGAATTTCATAGCGATGTTTTTTGGCCAAGTTTGAACGAAACCTGATCAGTTTTTGTGCTGTGTATCGCCATTTCTTCCGTGGATGTCGTAAGAGGCCACTAAGGAGGATGTTTCAGGCGACAGGCTAGCAACCTGTGACTATTATGGCTCTTAACTTTCAACCTAAAATTATGCTAGAAGCGGGTTTGTAGTTTCTTATTCTCTGCCTACCCTATTTGGGAATACAGGCATGATGTATGTATGTTTATACTGTATACCTTATATATTATGTATTTAGTCGAAGTGTGAAATGCCAGTGATCAGAAGTCCTGCGGCTAAGCTGTCCGCGTAGAATTGTGACTAATTTCCCCCGTTTTTTCCACATTTTCCAATTTATCTCCGCTCCTATTAGTCGCAGCGTGATGCTATATAGCCTAAAGCCTTCCTCGATAAATGGTCTATCCCACAAAAAATATTTTTTCAATTCGAACCAGTAGTTTCTGAGATTAGCGCGTTCAAACAAACAAACTCTTCAGCTTTATAATATTAGTATAGATAAATACACACAATAACGCGAAACGCGACATTCTTAGATTCATAGCTATTTTTCGTTTCGTAGCCAATCTAATACAAAGCGATATGGTAATAAATTTAGAAACTGTTCTGAGAGCGTGCCACTTACACGGCGAAGTTCAATCGTATTCAATTCGGAATTACAATCAGTTGACACACATACATACGCGGCCAGACAAGCCGAGAAATGCTAAGTTGTCTTGCAATTTTATGCTGAGTTTCCAGTTTCCAACAAGATAAAAGAAATACTTAAAGCTAATTGTCGCTCTAGAATTGTTACAACTATTGCTAAATAGCAAATATGGTTGTCTTATTCTTTCTTCTTTATATAAAACGAGAAGCTGACTGACTGATAGTGATAATCAACGCAGAGCCTAAACAATTAGAGTTAGGAACTTGAAATTTCGCACTAGGGTTCTTTTTACAACGAGGGAGTACTAAGAAAGGATTTTTGAAAATTCACCCCCTAAGCGGGTAAAATGGGGGTGTAAAGTTAAGTTTTCGAATGAAACTCCGTATGAAGGTTCTAGTCTTGTTGATAGTCTTGAAAAATCTGTAATGTTTTTTAAAATTAAATCATTCTGTAATGGGGTAAAAGAGGGACGCAGTTAGTAAGAAAAAATTCAGAATTGCCTGTTGATCAACGTTTTAGCGCGAACGAAGTCGCGTGCATAAGCTAGTGAATGTCTAAACAGTAGATAAATCAACACTTTTGCTAAGGTAAAGGCACCAGTAACGGGCAATGACTCAATGAATCATTTATTTAACTAAACAACTATCAATTCACAACTATGATCTTTAAATTAAGACTGAAGTGTGTTCAATCGAAAGCGTTGTGTACATGCATACATCACGCCTGTGTTTCTAAATGCGGTAGGTAGAGTTTAGCGTGATGGTTATGACGTTTCTGAAAAAGTTTCCATTATTTTAGGACTTTTTGTTGTTTTGTACGAAGCCTGCCTCATAAAAAAGTTAAGAAACATTGTGAAGTTTGATGCCATAGCTGTATAATTCAATTCCATACCCCTACAATCGTTACAAAAAGGCTGTTTTGAATGAATAGGCAACACGGATTATTCGAAACTTATGCCATTATGGTTTCTTCCTTATTCGCGATTCTGCACAATATTCTCTCCAGATGTCTTTGAAAAAATGTGCAGAATTGCGAATAAAACAATAATGGCTTAAGTGTCTACAGCCAACTCCAAATGGCATATTAAATTGTATCCGTCTAGTTTCAATGCCTTTACCTTTTTCCTTATCGTGTGTACTGTATGTAAATCTGTTACCTTACTTGATACGAATGATTTCTCATACACTATTTCACAATAACGGCAAGGGAGTGGATACGAAAATTTTACTAGTTGTGGCTGTGACTATGTAACATTTTATGTGCTCTGCCAACCGCATTTAGGAATACAGGAATACAGTTTGTGTGGTGTCGGGTTTAGAATAACACCTCTCCATTTCTTCCGAGGATGTCGTAAGAGGCGACTAAGGACATAGGTTAAGGTATTCTTTAGGCGAAAGGCTAGCAACCTGTCACTATTGTACCTGCCGCCGCAAAACCAAAAAAATATATTGCTAGAAGCTACAAAACGTGAAATAGTCATCGTTTTGCCTTTGTAGCGTTTTGTGTGCTCTGCCTACCCCGTTTGGGAATAAAGGCGTGATTGTATGTTGTTGTATGCTTTTTTTTGGGGTTTTACTCTTAGCGGTAGACTGAAACCTTTTTTTTGTGCAGGTAGATACACAAAAAACTAATGTATAGTTGTCCTTGTCAGTCGCCAGAAGGTGAAGCGAGAGCCCCCGTTAGGGTAAAGTTCGTTTTGTAGGTACAATCGAACCAGAACGTTGTCAATTAAGCAATGCAATGTCACTATGACGTTCACTGTGAATAGGTTCTATTGTGGGTCAGGAATCAATTGGTTCGATGGTACATAAACTTATTGTAAACTATTTTTTACTTACATTTTCCTAGTTAGCTCGTGTTGTATCTGGAGAATAACATATCTCCATGTCTTCCGTGGATGTCGTAAGGAGTGACCAAGGTTTTGGTAGGTTTAGGCCACAGACCTAGCAACCTGTTAGGCGCAGCGCAGACGACAGACTTTTGTGCGATCGAGTCTGCGGAGCAATAAAATCTCTGAATGGCGCGCAGAGAGTTTCCATTCAGAGTTTTTATTGCTCCGCAGACTCGATCGTACAAAAGTCAGTCGTTTGCGCCTTACCTTACCTTTACCTTTACATTACCTTTTTAATCTGTCTTTAAACCTTGTGCTTATCGTGGCTACGACACGTGAAATAGTAGGTACCTAATGCTTTTATCCGTGTCAGATTTCGTATGCTCTCCCTATACTACTCCACTTAGGCGTGATTGTGAAAATCTCCATAATTTTCTGTTTTATTGACGTCATTATGCAGAGCCACGCACTGGCATAATAATAGCCAAGTATGACGTATAAGGTTGTTCTGGTAAATCTATTTATGCTTGTGACCTACATAGTTAATGTCCAGCGTTAGGAATAACGTTTATTTTTAAAATATTTCATAAAGATTGCCACGTGTGGTGTCAGGTTTAAAATAACACCTCACCTTTTTTTCCGTGGATTTGAAATTGAACTATAATTATGTCATGCAGTCAGTAATTGTCAATAAAAGATATGACTGTAAACAGCATCGTTACTCATCATTGATAGTGAGTCACTAATTTTCACCTTTGTATCAAAAGGTGAAAATTAGTGAAGGTTTAGTGCGTGGTGCAATTTTGATAAAATTTGAAATGCTTCCTGACACTCTGGATTAACATATCGGATAGTATTAAATAAGGACGCTAAGGTAAATAGTAATTATCAAGTCGAATCTTTAAGTCGTCGCTTCAATTAGATACACATCTTACCATTAAAGAAGTCTGAGAGAACTTTGTCACATAATTACCTCTTAGTGAACAACAACAAGACAGTAAAAGGATTTCTTGAGACTATACTTATTAGTTGTCACGTATCGATATACAGTTAAACAATAAATAGAGCTAATCGTAAATATTTTGTGTCCAACTCGTGACCACTCAAATGAGGACTTGAGGCGTAAAAAAGTACCTATGTTGACGACCTGCTTGCAAACGCTGGGGTTCAATATGGCTTCTCTTTGAACTTACTGTCCTATTTAATTAATTCTGGTGTTTAATGGAATGATTTACTTAGTTAGTTGGTATTCTTCAATGTTATTTGTAACTTTGTATGCAATGCCAAAGTATAAGATCTGCTTCATATAACTGGCAATGTTACTACAGATAAATTGTAGTCTATTTTTTGTTCTATATCTATTTATGATCAATAATGTGTAACGAAGGCGTTTAGGTTATTTAGTACTGTAAGCCTATTATTATACTTTTTTAAATAATTAAATAAATTTACGAAGAATTCAGATTTCAATTTACACGTTCCGTCTTTAGTTTATTGGCAACTTGCATGGAATTCTGTTATTACGTACATAAACATCACGCCTGTGTTCCCAAATGGGGCATGCAGAGCACAAGAAACATTACATAGACTAAACCATGGTGATTTCACAATTCACATCCACTTTTAGCACAATTTCAGGTTTAAAAATATGGTAATATTGGCATAGTTTTACACTTATGCCATTATTCTATCTTCCTATTCGCAATTCTGCACAATATTCTCCGCAGCTATCTTTGAACGTTATCACAGAATAGAGAATAGTTATGCATGCAGGAATAGAAAGAAATAATAATGGCTTAGTTGGGGAATAATCCTAATCTTATAGCGCTATAGTATGGAATAATCCTAACATTGTAACTTGTAACGCTGTACATATAAATACTAGTCATTACAAAAATCGACCTATTCCTTCGACATAAACAAAACACTGCTAAACGGAGATCACTGAAATCTTATACAGTGCAAAAAACAGGGTGGGTCGATTTTTCTGCCGACCATTGTAAATAGACCTTCTGTCCTTCTTTTGACTTGCTGAGCGCGGTTGGTTTGACATGTGTTGTAAAATACAAAAAATCCCGGAAAAAATAATTTTCACTATGGTTTTTCCTAATTGTTGGCGACAGAGCAGACAGATTGCCCCAATTAAGTATATCAGCGTGGTAACAAGTATTTACACGGCTTATCAGTTGTATCTTCAGATCCCACGTATTCCACACTAAGTGCATTTGACCTCGGAGCAATACATTTACGACATAATTCTAGTCTCTGCTGTGACGCGAGAGATAAGGCAGTCTGAGTCGGATTTACCTGGACAGAATAAATTTAATGTAAAACTTCAATTCATTGTGAAATAAAGTGGGTATATTGACGTATTTTTATCCAGATATGTTTGACAATATTAGTGAATGTAATGGCGAAAATGTGGGTAGTTAAGTTGCGTTGCGCGCGGAAAGAGTGGTGGCGCAGTATGCTATACTTACCACAACCGCTATTGTGCGTTGCTGATTTGCTCCCGATAATGGGTCACGAATTGATTCGAACCACTCATAAAGAAATAAAACGGATACCCTCACGTCTTTATATCGAGATAAGCTTGACATGTTTTGGGCCAATTCATGACCCATCATCGGAAATTCGGGAGCAACTCAAACTAATCTCAGTATTAGTATTATTTCACTTTTAGTGAGTCTCATGGTTGAAGAATACAAATGTATGATTACTTACGTCACAGTGAACGAGTATTTTCGTGTCGAAAATGACACCAAAAGCGTTTTATTTAAGAAAAATCTGCGCAAGTCGTCTGTCGGCTCGCGTTGGTCGGTTATAAATAGGTACACACGCGAACCGGTACACTTGGTACGCGTACCGGGTTTACTTTCTACCCGTCAGTGGAAAATTACCAGAGGGTTATGCTTTGAAAACGGGTAATGAAATGACTATACGTAATTTCCGTTTTGACACTGAGACTTTAAAAAAAGTTTATTTTTAACCGACTTCAAAAAGGAGGAGGTTCTCAATTCGACCTAATTTTTTTTTTTTTTTTTTTTTTTTTTTTTTTTTT
>BHDV01039752.1:2144-32036 GCA_005406045.1 Adoxophyes honmai | reverse complement strand
AAAAAAGGAAAACATAGGAACATGCTAATATATCATTAGATTGTTGATGTAACAAATCATTGTTCTACGGGTAATATCCAGCGAGCAAACAGGGGACTACGTTTCCATACAAAATATGACCGCTCCATTTCCTCTTAAACTGCGGAGCGGAGCTCCCCTGTCTGTAGCTAGATCTGTGAACTACCTGTCACTTTCTGACTTCTCTAGTTAGACAATGACAGATATAGTCTATGTTTCGCGCAACTCTACTCGCGCCTTGTCGTGCTAAGCTGGCTTTTGCTTGTCACGACATTTATGGCACAAGTGTGAAAAATGAGTGATTCTCTACGTTTGACGGTGGATCATAGATGTAATTAAATCAATGCGGTGGATCTTTTATCTACATACATATTCTCACGCCGGTATTCCCAAGAGGGGTAGGCAGAGCACATGAATTCAAAAATCCAGTGCCACGTTTAGCAAGTTCAGTGCAATCAGATGGTTAAACGTGACATTGCAGTGACAGGTTGCTAGCCCATCGCCCACAATACACTAACCCTTTCCCAGAGTCGACTCTTACGACACCCACGGGAAGAAAGGGGGAGGTGCTATTCTAACCCGGCAGCACACGGGGGATCTTTTATCTATTTTTGTTAAATTCGTGAGACATATTGTCAACAGAGATAGCAGACACCCGCGTGAGTATCGGTTTAGACTAAAACCTCTCCATTTCTTCCGTAGATGTCGTAGGCCGCAACTAAGGCAAACTAGGCAAGCGCAGGTTTGTTTTAAATTGGCGAATGGCTCAATCTTCTATTTATCAAAGTATTTGTGTACCTCTTCTATCTTGTAACCTGAAATGAAAGTTGCTACTAAACGTGGAATACTCTAGGTTTATACGTAACGTTCCTTGTACTCTACCTACCCCATTGTACGTAGGGCCCTTCTAAACGGGCCACATTTCACTGCAATTCGTGGCCAGGCAACTATATCTATATTAATATAATAAAACGGAAGAGTTTGTTTGTTTGTTTGTATGAACGCGCTAATCTCGAGAACTACTGGTCCGAATTGAAAAAATATTTTTGTGTTGGATAGACCATTTATTGAGGAAGGCTTTAGGTTAGATAACATTACGCTGCGACTAATAGGACCGAAGAAACAGTGGAAAATGTGGAAAAAACCGGGGAAATTTGGTCACTATTCCACGCGGACGGAGTCGTGGGCACAGCTAGTATAATATATGCATCTTGCTTTCGAGTGTGAAGAAAGAGCAAGGTTGCTACCAAGGTCAGAAATTGCAGAAAAATATTGCCTGTTTAAAAGGGTCTGTATAAAAACGTACCTAGTGTGTCGTCAACGTTGACGTTGGACGCCGAGCGTACTCGGAAACAATGCCGTCTAATTTATTTGACTTGTTATTCCTCATTGTCTTCGCATTAATTACATAACATTGGGCGTTTAATGAGAAGAACTGTTGAGTCTGCTGTCCCTGGTTCATCGTAAATAATTCTATAAGTATAAAGTGTATAAGTCCATAAAAGTCTTTGCTCGTGTTTTGTTTGGCCCTTGTGGGTCTTCATTTGTTTTGGGTCTGCTTCGACTTTAAGGAGATTAAAAGGTGTTAGATAAGCTGCCAGTTTTTTTAGAGTAAGCTATTTTATTACCGTAAAAGTGACAGTTTACAAAGATCACCGAAAACGTACGAGTATTATAGCTAAACTAGTTTTCCGCCCGCGACTTCGTTCGCGTAAATTTCGGATTTTGGGGTCGTAGGTTTCTGGGCCTATTCATTACAAACAAACAAAGTTTTCCTCTTCATAATATTAGTGTAGATGTAGATATCTAAACCCAAATATTTAACGGAATCCTCTTTTTTTTAAATAAAATTTAGCCTATGTTACTCGTGGATAATGTGGCTTTCGAATGGTGCAAGAATTTTTAAAAACGGTAGTTTCTGAGCCTATTCATTACAACCAAACAAACAAACAAAGTTTTATAAGAAGATTTTTTAAGTTTTATAAGATAGAAGTGAACATGAACTACATGAAGTAGACCGACCCATGCGCTGGAAAACGAAAACTGACTCTGAGTTGTTATTTTTTATGAGAACCTATTTTCATTTTATTATTAGGTACTTACATTTTGACGATCCTTTTGTGAATGGTAAGTCTCAACAATTCATGCCTCTGTTATTTGACGTCTTTTAGGTTAAAAAAAAATAAAAAATAAGAACAAAAAATCTGGACATACCTACACGGGGGTGATTCGGATATCCCTAGGGTGGTCAATCTCTGGACTTTCCCTTGACACCACATATAATTTGGGACAGCCCTGTATATCTAAATAAATAGAATCTATATATCTAAAGCAATCTAATTTAATAAGTTCTTCATACGCGCTCGTATACCAAATACCATTTTTACGACCTTTATGACAAAACACAATCAACCGGACAACGGTCCGAGCTATTTCTGCCTCAAACGTATCTACACCACGTATACCCTTTAGGCTATTCTGGCTCAATTGTAGTAATTGAAACAATAAGTTTGCGCGCGCACTCCTATCCAATTGACTGGAATGTTCGAGAGACTTCCATTAGCAATCAGCTGTTGCCAAGGACGTCTCGGCAAGTTTAAATGCCGTTAATTCGTGTTGAACTCAATACAATACGGGTACATTAAGTGCCATACTAATTGCATAGTTAAGTTTGCTAAGACGTTAAGCACTGGATAATTCCTGTGAGGTGTAGGGTTGGAATATCACCTCTCCATTTCTCCCGAGAATGTCGTAAGAGGTGTGCTTTAGGCGACAGGCTAGCAACCTGTCAGTATTCTACCTGTTCCATCTTTGCAAACCTAAAACTATGCTAGAGGTGGCTGCAAAGCGTGATAAGTAGTAGCCATAATCATGGTTTTATCTACCTCACGTTTCATGTGCTCTGCCCACCCCATTTGGGAACAAGGAGTGATTGTATGTATGTATGTTATAGCTCTGAATATGACATATATATCTGAATATGACTCAAAACCTAAAAAATATGCTAGACGTGCCCACGATAAGTGAAATAGTCGTGGTTTGTCTATGTGGCGCCTCGTGTGCTCTGCCTACCCCATTGGGGAATACAGGCGCGATGTAAAATATGTATGAATGAGAATGTATGTTTTTAATAATTTGAACCAGCAATTTATGCCGTGTGGTGTCGGGTTAGAATAGCCCCTCCCCCTTTCTTCCCGTGGGTGTCGTAAGAGTCGACTCTGGGAAAGGGTTAGTGTATTGTGGGCGATGGGCTAGCAACCTGTCACTGCAATATCACGTTTAAGCATCTGATTACCCTGAAATTGCTAAACGTGGCACTGGATTAAGGAGTGAGAAACGCAATTTCTCTCTCACCAATTTGATTTCACTGTGTATTATGTTATTTTATTTGTGACACCTAACTATCATACAGTGTGTTGAAGCTTCTAGATACTAGTAAGAAGCGAGCGGAATGTAGTCTCCAGTTTTTTTAACTTTTACTTTATCCGTTCGAGTAGTCAGTGCCAAATTGCGAAAGCAAAAGTGGTTTCTTTGATTGATATTCCAATGTGTTCCATCGTCCAATAGAGACTGAAAAAAGAAATGGGTGAAATAATTTCAAAACTCATTAATCTATACTAATATTATAAAGCTGAAGAGTTAGTTTGTTTGTTTGTTTGTTTGTTTGAACGCGCTAATCTCAGGAACTACTGGTTCGAATTGAAAAAATATTTTTGTGTTGGATAGACCATTTATTGAGGAAGGCTTGAGGCTATATAACATCACGCGGCAACCAATAGGAGCTAAGAAAAATTGCAAAATGTGGAAAAAACGGGGGAAATTGCCTAAAGTCGCTATTCCACGCGAACGGAGTCGCGGGCACAGCTAGTAAATAGTAAATCTTATATTGATGTTTTTTTTTTTTAAGCGACAACATGTCACTATAGTATCTATCTCTCAACATAAAACCTTAAGAGGAAATATGCCGGTCGAGGGAATTGAAAAATAGGTATTTGCTAAATCTATTGCTGTCGCGCCGTGACCTGCCCAGATGACGTCGAGTGCGATAAGAACAACTACAGCTCGGACCGAAAATACCTATGAAAATTATTCAAAAACAACGTTTCGTAGTCCCCTGATTTCTTCTCCAAAACTTAACCGATTAAATATGTTTTTTCACTAAATGTTTAAAAAATGTCATAACTGTGTTTCTATGTTCTTATATTTTGATATAATTGTGTCAAAATTGGTTTCTAGAGGTTTGAACACAACGGAAAAAACTTATCAATTTTTCATGTTTCTGAAGAATAATATCTCCTTTAATAATTCAATGAAGAAAAAAAAGAAAACATAGGAACATGCTAATATGTCATTAGATTGTTGATGTAAAAAATCATTGTTCTACGGGTAATATCCAGCGAGGAATCAGGGGACTACGTTTCCATACAAAATATGACCGCTCCATTTCCTCTTAAAATTATGTTGAAAGTGGCTACGGGACGTGAAATAAGTATTTGTGGTTATTGACTATGTAGCGTTTTGTATTCTCCGCCTACCCCTTTTGGGAATACGGGTTTGACGTGTGTATTTTTATGATGTTGATGTAGTTAAAGTGTTAGTAATCTAGGTTGGTGTTAAATTTGCAGGAATACTGAGAAATCAGTTCAACAAAGTGCCAGGTTATATTAAAATCACAGTACTTATAATTTAATACAAATTATAAATAAGGTGGATTCCCACCTGTTCGAGACAACATTCTGGTCAAAGTGTTGGCGCCAAATCTGGAGGTGTCTGGATAAACTTGGCAGAAATTTGGAATGGCGACACTTCCTGTCGCCTCTTTGGAATTTGTAAGAGTACCTACATACATACATACATCAACCCTGTATTCTCAAATAGATAAAACCATGACTATTTCACGTTTCGTGGCCACTTCTAGCATTTTTGTTGAGTTGGCAGGTATGATAGTGACAGGTTGCTAGCGTGTCACCTAAAACATACTTAAACCTATTTCCTTAGTCGCCTCTTACGACATCCACGGGAGGAATGGTGAGGTGTTACTCTAAACCCGACTCCATACGGGTGTTTCTCTATTTTAAACTCTATGGAGAGGGGTATCCATCAAAGCTCTAACAAACTCAACAACTTACACAACTCCGCAGTCAGCTGGGTTGTTATTAATAGCTTTATCCAGTCCCGTGATCCAGCGGGCGTACGTCTAGTGCGTTCAAATCGATCATGCAGTCGTTAACGAATTCGTTTGCGCGTTATCGCCGAATTGTATGGAGACGTGTCGACCGTGGGAGTTGTGCAAACGTTCCGCTGGCGGCGCTGTCTCAGTTTCCAAACAATTTTGCGGTAACTCGCAAACGAAATCGTTATCGACTGCATGATCGATTTGAACGCACTAGAGGCTCTGCGCGCGCGCCGGTCCGACGCGTGACGTGACGCGGGATTCGGGAGACAAAGAACCCAGCGTAAGGGCTCCGGTTACAGTTTACTAGTGAAGGTCTCTTTTAAAGTACCTTTATTTGTTAGAGAGTCTACACATCGCACATGACATTTAACACCGTATTAACTCAAAAAATGCAGTTTTGAGATATTGCGTTTTGAAAGTTTGAAAAATCATAACACCTTAGGACAAACGATATTTGTATTTTTTTCTGCCGTGATTTATAAGTACACTATTTAGCATTATTTTGAATTCGAATACCCTTCGAATAAGACTTTTGTTTTCATTTTACAAGCATTTTACCAACGGCACTTTGAGTTAAGACTATATTGCCAACCATAATTAAAATTATTTTAGACTTATGTCGGTATCGCCTGTTTATTTTTCCCTTAAACACCAATATACTGATGTATTAATTCAAAATAATACAGTCTTCCATTTTTTTTACAAATAAAATTTTGTTCCTATCCTGTATTAACTAATGAAAGAAAAAACATAATTTCCTTTTTAACAAACTAGAAATCATATTTCTATTAAACTTAGGTTTAATTTTGTTAACAAAAATGAAACATACCTTTAAAATTTTAAATGAAGCATTTTACAGTGAAAAAGTCTGTGATTCATTTTTTTATTACCATGAATTTGGTACAAATAATCTATATTGTGCAATGAAAAAAGAACTAAATACGAGCGTATACGAAAGGAGTTACTTCTAAAATGTATACAAAGCTTTTCAAACGTTTAATTATTGATGTTAAAACACGTATAAATATAAAATACAATCATGCATTAACAAACAGGGTGTACCAAATCTATTTCAGAGATAACTTTCATCATAAACTGTTTACTTCTTATTCGTATAATTATAGTAATAAGTTTAAACTGAAACGTTATTTAGTTGGCGTATTTAGCCAGCCTGAAAAAATCTCCCTGCAGGCACTTTTTAAATAACTAAGTACAAAGCCCTCTCGGTCGCACTGAATGCAGCCCTTTTGGTGCTGTTTTGCACCAGATATTACTTATTATACTGTACAATTATGATCATTTTTTGAAGTTTACTTTAAGATTAAATCGGTAATAAAGCTATTAACTGTGTAAAATTGTGGTAATAGGTGGGTTTATTTATTTGTGTTTCATATTCAACCAGTATTTTATACGTTATTAATACGAGAAACTGTTATTATCACAATAATCAAACTGTGCTGTAATAATAGTTATCGACAACGATTTATGAGATTAATTTACTGTGCGTCATAGTAACCGAAATAAACTTACAGAGTATTCTTTTTTTTTATTTTATTCAATACAACATCATGTTCTAATCATCGGGTGTAAATGTTATTTTTCTAGTGTGGCTTTGTTCGTACCAGCAGATTCTTTGACTACCTGGTTGTCATTATAATCTACAGACGTTAGAATTCTTACATCTTAACGCTTTGATAAGACTATGATGCAATTAACAATCTCTAAATAGTATCACCCTAATAGGTCATACAGTTGAAACACTGTTAAAACAGTATCAGTCGGAATATTTTAACAGGCAAAGTAGTATCAATTCAAAATTTTCAGAGGCAATACGGTATTATTTTGACATAATACATAAACAATGCAATAAATTCAAAAAGATTGACTGGCAAAACTGTATTAAGTAAAAATAATACGGTGTTGATAACTCTCTGATGCTACTAAGATGATTTGAACCTTGTCATATGTCGAGTTAACACACGCACCACGCGCTTGCCGCTCCCGATTGCCGCTCAGCAAGTGACTCAACTACAGATGTTACTATGTTGACTGACGTCTCGGTGGATGGCGAGAATAGGCAATATAGATTTTGATGCCATCTCTCGGTCAGTAGATTACTTAAAAATATGACTGTCTGGCCTACCGATAGATAAAAAAATATGCTATCGAGTGGCATTCATAACTAAAAAATCAACTTTTTTGAGTTAATACGGTGTTAAATGTCATGTGCGACATCTTTATTATACAATACAGAAAAAAAACTTTTAAAGGACCAAAAGCATGTAAACTTAACCCTTAGCCAGGCCTAGCGATTTATTTCCTTTTGAATATGGATATTGGTAGATCCAAGGATTATGAAAAAAGTAATTTCTTGTTTTTTTTTTTAATTGACTATTTTATAAAAAAAACCCGGTGGTCCATATATGACCAGTGCCCGTCACCAAAAAAAAAAGTGGTCCATATGCGGCCACTGCCCGTCAAGTAAAAACTCATCTGTTAAGGGTTAGACTATACTTGCCTATAATTAATCGTTAAATAAATAAATCCAATAGACCTAAGAAAATGTGTATTTTTATTGAAGAACACGGTAACAATAATCAAAACATGTTATATTTATTCATGACCATGGTGATAGTCACCAAAACATGGTGCTGGACATAGTGTCAAAGTGCCATTGCTATTTCTTCACATTTCAATTTCACGAACGCTTTCTATGTGGTTTTCGAATTTTCTGAAAATATCAAACGAGGTATGAAATTTTCTAGCATATTTACTTTGTTTAAGTAAGTTTAGTCATCAACAATTTAATTGTAGTTTACCCTTAATAGTACTGTAAATTGCTTGCTGGGCAGTGGACACATATAGACCACAAACACGCAGCACACACGGGCAGTGGTCATATAGGGACCACTTAATTTAGCAGTTAATATTTTCTAAAATAACCGATATTGTGATAAACCCACAAATGACAACAATAAACATACTTATATACTATTATAAAATAACAACAGTTACCATTTACCGTATTTTCATTCACCATATTTCTTTATTTTTCTTTCTCTAACTGCTTCAAATTACCCGTTTACGCGATATTTGTATTTGAAAACCATGAAATGTCAAATTTTTGTTCTGTCAACTAATTTTTTTTTTCGTTCGGAAATCGACTGGTTCATAGACAATTTGATAATGACAGTTTGGATTCTGTATGTACCCTCAGACCGTCACAAAAAATTAAATTATCAAGTGGTCCCTATATGACCACTGCCTGGCTAAGGGTTAAAATAACGCCTACATTCCCAAATGGGAATAGAGCACACAAAGCGACAAAACCATTTCACTTCTGGCCTAATTTTATCTTTAAAAACAGATAGAAGAGATAATAATATTGTGACAGGTTGCTAGCTTGCCGATAGCGTACCTCTTACGAAAGAAATTGAAAAAAAGGTGTTATATTTCACCGTATGGAAAAAATCAAGCATTACAAAACAACAGTACAGTACGCAGGCGAACATATCGGTATAATCTCTTTATACTGACCCTCGAGCGATGTACAGAACGTATATGCCTAGGCTTTTATAAGGTATCTACCTATTTCAAAAACCTTCAGCAGTTTGTAACTTGTTTATTACACACCAGCGGCCAGCAATTAAGACAGGTTCCATCTGGAGCCTCGATCTTTGTACCTTCATTCTTAAAATAGCTCTCAAGGGTTTTTATAAAAATAGCTCTTTGAAAAGGTTGCGAATCAATGTATAGCGCGTGTTTACATTATGGAACAGTTTTTTGTCCGTCTAGACGTGTCCGCGGTACAGGCGTCGGCAACCTTGTAATACGACTGCGTTTTATTTCTAGACTATAATTTACGAAGTCGTAACAAGTGAAGTAGTAGTTAGTTATTACATACTGACGTATGTTGAGTACAAGAACCATAGATCTTGAGTGCTTTTGACGAGAAACATTATCAAGACTATCAAGAGAAAGCGATTAAAGTAACTTAGGTACCATGTTTGTATTGTTGAAAAAAATTGTTTTGATTTTTTTGGATAAGTAAACTGGATTACGAATGGAATTTAAATACAATCAAGTCATCAACAATTACATTACATACTGATAGTCAGTACCTAACTAAACTAAATATTTCATTAAGGGCCGATTTTTCAATCACCAGATAAATTTATCTGCCAGTTAAAAATATTGCTATCCTTTTTTCGCGTCATATAAAAGAAAAGTGACAGCCAACATTTATCGGACAGATAAGTTTTATCTGGTGATTGAAAAATCGGCCCTAAATTAAAAATAATCACTATAGTTTTCGGAGAAATCTCTCTTTTTCTGTTTTGGCGTTAAATAAAAACGATTTTGTAAAAACGATTTTGTATTTTAGGACAGTATTAACGCTTAGTATCTGTACTAGTACGATATTTGTTTTACATACTGTAAGTGCATAATACATATGTGTAAAATTGTCTCAAAATGCGAAGCACCGACTTACCGATAGTATTATACAATGTAGTGACGCATAATGGAACAATATATGTCCAACACATTTCGACCTTATCCCTTAACAAAAAGGTTGGTTTTCCGCTAAACTAACTAGTATAACTGACCTTCCTTCACGTACTTAAATGAAAGTAGCCAGGTCACCGACCTCGTCGTCAATAGGTGATTTGAAGTCCACTACACATATTTATACTGTGTTAAGTAGGTATACATATGTAAGTATATCTTTCGTTTCGTTTCCTAAGAGTTCACACAAATACACGTACGGTACCTAAAATGATAAAGGGTTGAAGAGTAAGGAAGGATGCCAACAGGGTGAGGTGGTCTTTAAAAATGTAGTCAGTAATATTCGAAACTCAAAAATGTCGTTCCAATAATTTCAGTATGAAATTCCATTTCACACTATTAGGGGGTGAGGTGAGATTCTTAATATTCAGGGTTTATCTTTAAAATTATTTTTACAATACAAACAATCAGCCCCGGATCTACGATTTTTTCGAACCGGGGTAAATTTTTTCGAACCAGGGCAAGAACTTGATATAGCGCCCCCTCTCGTGAGCGTTTGATTAACACTAATGTATAATAGGTGGCATTTTGGCGCCCCCTGAAACTGCCGCCCGGGGCAGGTGCCCCGGTTGCCCCCCCCCCCTAGATCCGGAGCTGCAAACAATCAGTATTAAATATACTAATATAAAATTAACTTTGAGTAAAATATAAACCAAAGATTTATCGAGGTTTGATGTCAGTATTTCATGTAAAAATTACTAGGTAGATGGATTGTAATAAAACTACAATGTTTGGTATGGTTGTTTGGTTTGGTTACTTTTTACATCAAAATAATCCTGCTCAGACGAAGTTGCAAGCAAAAGCTAGTAACCCACTATGGAAGGTTATTGCCAAATTCAAATTACATCGGCAACCACGAGTAGATTATCATCTCAGCAAAAACGTACCTATCACTACGAGTGACCATAAACGATATTTTGGAGAATTTCACATTAGCGCAAGCGGTCACTTGTGGAAGTAAAATTACATACATACATATACTCACGCCTGTATTCCCAAGCGGGGTAGGCAGAGCACGTGAATTCGAAAATCCAGTGCCACGTTTAGCAATTTCAGGGTAACCAGATGGTCAAACGTGATATTAAAGTAATATGGAAGTAAAATTCTCCTTACGAATCGAAAATACAATAATCCCCGTCATTCGAATATGGCCACTATAAACTCATGGCCCCGGGCCGTATCTGGAGCACTCGAATCTCTATTGATATTTCCTTTCAATTGATATGTCGTTGAAGCAAATTATAATTACCTATAGCTCGCGTTGACTGCGGTTAAGTGCCCGTATTAAGGTCGGTCCACTCAGCTGATACAGTCACGAACCGGGATTGTTGAGCCACTTGCCACTGTTCGCAATTTAGACGTGTAATCAATGATCGATGTGACCGACTAGATGTCAGCTTTTGGATTAGTATTACACGACCAAGTTAAAAACATAGGTAAGTGGCTCAACAATCCCTGTTCGCGATGGTACCTTTAAGTGTACGAGTAAGCTGTCTGTAATGTTTTACGTGGTTTTACCTGAGTGTATCAACTGTTTTAAAATTGTTGCCATGCTAGTCACCAAGTAAAATTGTGGTTTATTGGTTTATTTCTTTGCGGTAATCGATTTTGCAGCCTTTTTGTTCTTTATACATTGTTTCAATATCATTTTCGAATATTTTTTAGAACTGTTATTATGGCTGTAGATGATTTTATGTGTGCAACTGAACATAGTATTGAAACTAAACTCGTGTAATAATAAATAAATAAATAAATATCACTGGACAATTCTTACACCAATCACCTAGTCCCAAAGTAGGCAATTTAATGCCTGTGTTATGGGTACTAGACTACGGATAAACTTACTTAGGTAGGTATATAAAACATCCAAGACTCGAAAGCAAACATTCGTATTCATCATACAAACATCTGCCCCGACCGGGGATCGAACCCGGGACCTTAAGCTTCACAGTCAGGTTCTCTAACCGCTGGGCTATCCGGCCGTCGAAATACAAATAAATAAATATTAATGCCTTTTATTACACAGTAGTCGCGTAACTTTGAGGCGCAGCACAGACGACAGAGTTTTCGGGCGATCGAGTCTGCGGCGCACAAAAAGTTTGCGTGGATTGTATGCATTGTGCGGCGGACTTTTTACGCGTCGTGTGCGTTACTGCATATAATGCCCGTTCTATTTTTTTCACAGACTAAAAAGTCAGTCGCGGATAGTCTGTCGTGTGCGCAGGGCCTTTCAGTTCAATAATTTGACTCATGACAGAGACGCCAGCGCGCGAAATGGCAAAATTGATAGGGCTTCTAATTGAGAAAGCGGCGTAAACCAATAAACCTCCGCCCACTTACCTAACTTCGTTTGTTTATTTTTAGACACTAACCTTCATTTCGTTAGTCATCGTTTACTAACATACAAAACTGTAATCTCTAACTGAGTTTCTAATACTCTTGTACTCTTTATATTATTATAAATATACACGTAGGTAGCATTTCCTGTCTTCCCAAATGGAGATCAGAACAAAAGGCTAATTTTATAATTATAACCGTGACCATTTTACGTTTCGTAATTATTTCTAGCGATTTTTTTAGGTTTTAATTTAGTTCTTAGTCGCCTAGGTACTTTATAATTATATTATGTAATTTACGAGTAATGATTTTACCTCATTAGCTGCTATAAATGCTGTATAATATCATAAAAAATGGTATAAAATACAAGATCGTGTCCGCGGTTTTTCCCCTTTTCTTTTCAACATAGTTCTGTAATAATTTTACTATATAAATTTTCATTTATCCTCGTAAGCCTTGAATTAGAATAACAAATTCAGAACCTCAGTCCTAGATGAAAAATTCCAGTCTTGGAATATTAAGTGCACTTGAAATAACCTTTTCATTTATCCTCCCTACTACCTACCTAATATTTAAGTTTATTTACCGCTGAATATTTTGTACTTACTTTTTAAAAATTTATTACGATTGAATAATAAAATACCAAAAACAAAATAACTAAATAACTAACTAAAATAAAATAAATATTAAAATAAATATTTGGTACGGAACCCTTCGTGCGCGAGTCCGACTCGCACTTGGCCGGTTTTTTATTTTTTGTATAATTCCCTTAAGTGTGTTTGCCGTACTTTTAAGTTGTACCTACAATACAGAGTAACACATACATACAGATAACCAAATGTGCCTGTAAAGCAATAAACATCGGTGCTATGACATTAAAACTCATCTTTTGTCCTGTTGCGCACGACAATGCAACCACAATGGAGAACGTGCATAATATGCATACTGCATTCGCATCCGTCCGCACAATGGCCGACATTGATTAAATGACGTAAACCAACTTGCATGCCTGTGAAGTTAAACATAATTTAAAACTGCAAGCAACTGCGTTGATTCCCGATTACGTATTATATCAATGGGAAAACGTAGCGTTGCCATTTCAAAAAAATACACTTTTGCTCACATACAATGCGATCACGCTTATATAAGAAACATTTCTTATTATAAGAAACAAGTGTCAATACATTTTTTATTAAGTACCTACATAATTAAAAAAACTACCTACAATGTAGGTCCTACATAAAAAAAATCAATGAGAAGCATGGAATTGTCTCCATGTTTCGCAATCACAGTTTTGACATCAACTTCAACGTGAGTTAATTTTAAGCGCAGTAAGTTTGATCAGTTCAATTTATTTTAATATCCATCTTAGAGAATTTGGCTTCACATAAGTATGAGGTAGTAAAAGGGAGGACTTTCATAGCTTCATTCACTGGCCATTGGCTCAGTCGTTTGGTGTGTCGTCTACAGGCACCAGCGGTTCGCAACCCATGCCCCATGGTTTGGAAAACGCTGATCTAGTGTACAGATGACGTTCGGTGACCAATGTTCGGAACACGTGCATCGCTTCTTTGGAAAATACCAGCTTATGTTGCAGCTATTCCCGCAATGTTCTGCAAATTTTGCCGCTACGTAGAATTCGAACCGTTTGCGAAATCATAAACAAACGTTGCAGATAGCGAGCGTGTTTTCAAACAGTAGTCATGTTACAGTTACTAAGCCACGTGTGGTCAGTTGTTACTATGCGGTTATGATACAAGAGCCTTAAGAATGACTGAACAAATGAACAAAACGTCTAATAATAAGGCTTTAAGTAACATGCTTAAGATTCAAATTTCTTCATTCAAATTTAAGCTATATCACTTTGACATAAAGTCTATTAACATAACTAATGAGTGGACCTCCCCAGTTAGGTACGCTCCACCGGCGAGATCTCTAAGGCTCAATTCACACCAGAAGAGCAGCGCAGCGCGGCGTAGCGCAGCGACCCGCTCCGTGGAGAATGCGCGAGGATTCCTGCGACTGTTCGAGAAGCCGCTGGAATGCGTAGGAAGTCGCTGGAATTTACATAATTATTGACATATTGACAGTATATGTATTGACAGCGGCCGTCGCGACTACTCGAGCATCCTCGGGCATTCCCGCGACAGCTCGCGCGGTCGCACGGCTTTGTTTATGGAATGCGCTGGAATTCCCGCGGATCCGCGGGCATCCGCGCGCATCGTTAGAGTTTCTCATGCGATAATAAGTCTTATTGTACCTAATGAAAATAAAGTTGAAATTCTCATGACACTGAAACTGCGCTCCGCTACGCCGCGCTGCGCTGCTCTTCTGGTGTGAATTGAGCCTAATGGTACGTTTACATGCTTGCCGAGACTTGACAAACTTCCACAAGCTCCAAGCCTTTACAAACGCTCTCACCATACAAAAGTTCTTGCTAGCCACGCCAAAAAGCCTGTTCACACGCTTGCGTTTGTGGAAGCTTGTGTAGACTTGCCAAGCGTGTAAACGTACCAAGTCTACGGGAAGCAGACAACGGTAGAAAGAGACAGCTATATTTTTTATGCCTGAACTGAAAATGTTCGGGAGTGGACCTTCCGTACGTAGTACTTTTACCTGTTGTGTGATACTAGATTACTCATTAATTGATTAACAATCACCCTACTTTTGAGAAGTTTTGATATGATTACCACATAAAAAAAAACATTTACAAAACTGTATTGATTGAACATTAAACTAGGTACCGTGAGACTCACTCATGTTGAAAATTTAACGGATAACTCACGTTCATTAAATCGAGTTTAGCTCGACATGTTTCGGACTCAGGAGCAGTCGCGCGAAGAGAGCGGAGGCGCGCAGTTCGCGCTTGGCTGCAGCAGCCGCCGCGGCTCCTAGATGAAGGGCTACGAATTAGTCCGGAACATGTCGAGCTAAACTCGATTTAATGAACGTGAGTTATCCGTTAAATTTTCAACATTTAAAAACTGTACGGGTTTTATGTTTCAAAATACCATATCACGGTAATGCGATAATTAATTAAAACTTTTATGATAGCGACGCCAATGAAATACTTTCCGTTATTGTGTCGAGCACTCGGACGTTTACCTCGAGATATTTTTGAACACTTAAAATCAAATAAGTGTGTGAAAATAACGCAAAAAACACACTTTATTGTTATTTATCGCCGCCATTTGCACTTTTTGTAAACATATTGCAGACATTCTAAACACCGACACATGTAAAATTTCTTTTGATTCATGTGTCCGACTATGACGCAAACAAGCAACGTCTGCCAGAAAAACGGAGAAGCTATTTATTTCTTTGCGTCGTTGTTTATTCATAGTATCATAGTTAACTAAGAAAATGATTCATTAGTTAACTATATTGACGGTAATCGAAACTGCCGGGTGACTGACACATTGATTAGTAGTAAAAATAGAACTCTCGTTTCATGGGTAAACGATAGTGAACCTTTTAGTGAAGCAATCTCTTAAATAATATCTATAATGGCATATTATACCTACATACTGTTATATCATAGGACAATTTACGTCAATTGTCTAGTTCCAAATTAGGTAATTTATTAGGTACCTATGCTATGGGTACTAGGTACAGATAAACATTTAAAATTTGAGAGCAAACATTCGTTTTCATCATACAAATATACTATGCCCCGAACGGGAATCGATTATAGAACCTTAAGCTTCACAGTCAGGTTCTCTAACCACTGGGCTATCCGGTCATCATGGTGTGCTAAGTGTCTTCAACATTAAAAAAAAGAAATTTAAACTTTATATTAGCAAGTAGGCCATAAGTGGCTCTGCACATCTTTATTTTTAAGACCAAATCCTTGAAGCGAAATAAAAGTATAGAATTTGTTTTAGTTGACAAACCACTGTATTTTCCTAACAAAAAGAAAGATAGTTGATTCGCTTCGCGATCTTACTCAGAAATAAAGCGTAACTAAGTATTTTCTGATATTTTCTACTCAAGTCTTATGTCCGTTACGGCTTGTCGCGTCTGTTATGGACATTGCCTCGTCACGGGGGCAAAATTACCATAATCTTTGAATACAGCGTTCCGGCGATAATTAGCAAGTAGCAATCGAGATGTTTACGGTACTCCGAAAGACGTTTATTGACGCAAGCATTTGTCTTGCCGTGTAAGGCTGACTCTTCATTTGGCGTTTGACAAACATTTGCAGCGTCTTTTAAATTTGTCATAGGTGAGGCAGACAAAATTAAATGTCGGCATAAGTTAATATTAATAGTCATGTACCTAGGTGTGAATCCTGAGGCCTAGAAAGGAAGCAAAGTCTTCAGCATACTAACGTAAATAATATAATAATGTTATCAAATCATGACAAAAAATAAATTAAATTAATTTAGGAATTAGGAAAAAGTTGTACCTCATTTCTTTAACTTAAAACCTAACCGTGTGGGGTCGGGTTTAAAATAACACCTTTCCATTTCTATCAATATGCTAGAAGTGGTCACAATACGTGATTCATGTGTAAGGGCCTATAAAAACTGTCAATCTTCACGCTATCGTCGCTCGCATGAAGATGCATGCTTAGTTTGGTTTACCTAACAGTGCATATCGGTTGTCTCTTTATCTTATTTGTGAATTTTTCTTCGTGCATCGCTTTTCAGTAAACAGCTGCGGTGGTTGAGCACCTTTATTTGAGATGGACATTTTAAGACTGTAAATATGACGTCAACAGTGCTAAAACTAATATGCTTATAGTCTGTCAAAAAAGTCTTGAAAAGAACAAAAATGGAACTAATTTTTTTTTGGGCTGGCAATGCTGGTTTTCCTGTCAGACTGAGTACTTCTATTGTCATTTAGCAGCTTTGGTGGTGATATTTCAATATTTATTGCGTTATTTCGAGCATTTTGTGACGTGTGATCATCTAAAGATTGAAAATTGATCATAAAGTTTATAAAAGCGGTGCGAGGCAAATCGTTTTTAAAGTTTTTCAGGAGTGTACGGCCAAATATTAAACGGAAAAGTTGCTTGTTGAAAGTTCCAATTTGAACGATGTTTATGGGCCTGAGAGCCAAGATAAACGGTACGTAAATGTATTTTAGTGTTAAACATACATTAATAATTACAATACTTTAACTTTTAAGTAAAACTTATCAGTTTTTTACCATTGTTTACAATTACTTTGAGGTTATGAAATTGACATACAAATCGTTTTTTAGTCAACAATTTTGATACTTTTTATGTTTTTATGTTCTGAAGGGTGAATAATAATTTTAATAATAAATGGTATTTATAATTTCATTGCCTTTTTTCTTTCTAGGTATTTCTGAAAGTACTATAAAGTCACAAAATGTTGGCAGAGCATTGATACTCCGGGTGTGCGCCAAGACTTTTCCAAAGGGAAACGATGGATAATTGTACATGCTGGCAGTGAAAAAGGCTTAATTCCAAATGCTTTGTTGATTTTTACTGGGAAAAACAAACAGGAAGATTACCATTCCGAGATGAATGCCCAAAATTTCACCAAATGGGTAACTGTAAAGTTATTGCTCAATATAACGGAGCCATCCATAATTGTGATGGATAACGCACCATACCACTCCATTATTACAAACAAGGTACATATTGCAATATGTTATACTAACTGTTGCCCGCGACTTCGTCTGTGTAGAATTTAGTTATCATACTTATCACTATCCCTTGGGTAAAATTTTGTTTTCCGGAATAAAAAGTAGCCATGTGGCAATCCAGGGTGTCAGCTAACTCCATATCGGTTTTTAAACGGTTTTATGTTGCTTACCCCGTTTGTATTTTTATTTTTCTTTATTATTCAAATCGCCCAGCCATTTTGCCGTGAAAGACGGACAAACAAACAGACAGATACACACATGCCACTTTCCCTTTTCGGATATACATAAGTATGGATTTTTAATTATTCATCTGTTTTACATTGTTGTTTTATAATGTTATAATTATTTATTTCCCAGGCTCCTACATCAGCGTCCAAAGTTGGAGATATAAAGTTGTGGCTCCTGGAAAATAATATTCCATTTGAGGAAAGCCTACGGAAACCATCTTTATTAATGGTGGTTAAACAGCACAAACCAGAGACCATCTATTATATAGATGAATTATTGAGAGAATATGGTCACATTGTATTAAGACTGCCACCATTGTGACTTGAACCCCATTGAGTTAATATAGGCAATGGTAAAACGAAGAATTGCACAGAAGAATGTCCCTGGCCAAAATGTAGCACAGGTGGCTGAGGAAGTATTTCCGTCTGTTACTGCCCAAGAGTGGAAAAACTGCGGTGAACATGTCATCAAAGTTGAAGATGAATATTTTGCCCGCGGAGAAACACTATACGATGACATAGATTCATTAGTCATCCCAGTAGGCAATGATAGTTCCAGCGAGTCAGAAGCATCGAAAATCGAGCAAAGCAGAGTTGCTTCTCCTTCAGGCTCTATTTCAGGTGTTGAATACCTGGACTTTGATTAGAAATAAAAACTGAAACAAATTTGTTGTTTTGTTTTTTTTTTTATATGTGGTGACCGTCACATATACATACAATTATTCCTGTTTTTGTAGTCTGTTCTAGTCGAGGTAGCTAAACAAAATCGTGTAACGTCTTACGGGTCTACTGACTCCAAAAATAACAATAATATTGTGTATGTATATGTATTGTCCAGACTTTGAAAGATTGAGTAATAGTAGTGACAGTACCTATTAGTAAAATTTGCTAAGAATGTATGCTGTGGTAGGGAACCACAATAATCAATTAATCAGGTATCTTATTAAGTAAATCCGCGACTAATAGAATGACAAGTATTAATTTTTAAATCTTTGAATGGATAAAAATTAACTTTAATAGATGGTAGTATTATTTAGTTTGAAAACTAATTAAGTACTTAAAAAAAATGTTTTTTTCATGTAAAATATCAAAACTTTTTGGTCGAATATAATAGGGTTGCCGTATTAACGATAGTGGCGCCCTCCTTCATTTTCATGACTTTTTTGACGGACTATAAGCATTAGTAGTTTTAAGACTTTTAGTTTGTCGATTTTAAGTAGTTGTGATCGTAATTGTTGTTGGGTAAACATATTAGAGGAAACGTAGGAATCTTAGAAATTTATAACCTTTAGACTTTACACCTGTTTTACCATTTGTAATGGGAACGCTGCATGGAGAAAGCTATGATTATTCCACATTTCGTGGCCACTTTTGGCATAACGCAAATTCTGTAAATACTTTTCTACCCCCGTGTGGCGTCAGGTTAGAATAACATCTCTCCATTTCTTCCGTCGAGGTTGCAAAAGGCAAATGAAATGGATTAAAGTAGGTATATTTTAAGGGACAGGCTACTTCTGTCACTATTTTACCTCTTAACTCTAGAATTGTCACTACACTTAATAGATTATGTAACATTTCGTGTAGCTACTCTGTCTCCATTTACCCCATTACTTAATACCATTTTTTCAGTTCGTATTCTCATTCACACTACTAGACTTCTTTATCAGCCCAGGCGTGTCGTGTTTTGTTTCTGCACCGTTTATTCGCAGACGGCTATGGCGCATCAACAAAGTGTAGTATTGAGTAAGATCCACTTTATCATCAGCAAAATCTGGGAATGTACGGTTTTAAATCCTGGACGTTAGCCAGTTGTCTCGGGCTGCGTCTCGTTTTACAGAATTTCTGACTTACGTAAACCGAAGGTTTCGGCTAATTATAGAGGAGACAGTTTTTGGGACGCATCGAAGGTCAGCTGTCATAGATTTTAGTTATGCTTCTGTGTTGTGTCTGTGGTTTAAAGCGCCTGCTGTTTCATTTTGGCATCATGGCGGCAAATACTTGTAGGAATGCATGCTTACGTACAGGTTGTAACGGATCTCCTGTGTGATAATTCACAAAGCTATTAATGTTAGCAGATCTAGAATCAACGAAGAAGTTTGTAATTTATTTCATCGTCAAATTCGTTATACTAAACCCATTTTTCTTTGTTGTCGGGTTTAGAATACTTACTTAACACATCTCCTTTTCTTCTGTGAATGTCGTAACAGGCGGCTAAGGAAATAAGTTTAAGCCCTAGGCAACAGGCTAGCAACCTGTCACTATGATATCTACCTCTTTAATCTACGTCGAACCACCAATTAGTTTTCTCCCAAGTATAATAGTAAGTATAATAGTAATAGTAGTATAGTAGTAAGTGTAATAGTTTTTTTTTATAATATTTCTTGTGCTCTGCCTATCTTATTTGAGAATACAGGCGTGATGTTCACTAAGAAGCTCAAGATTTTTTTTTTACTCACTGCATTACACGATACGTCATCGTCTTATACTTAAAATGTTAAGTTTAAGTGCACTCCACGCTTTAAGCCAATGATCGATGGACATTTTATATAGTTATCTATCGCTTACGATATGTATGGATAAGATAAATATTAATTATGTCTCAAAATAAAAACAATAACAGTATAATCATTATAACGGTCCCCAGACATAACATCGTCTTGGAGAGAGATCCCTCTATAGTCGTTCCCACATTACCTTTCATTATTATAAATGCGAAAGTAACTCTGTGTCTGTCTGTTACGCTTTCCCGCTTAAACCTCTCAACCGATTTCGATGAAATTTGCCACAGACAATCTTTATACCCTGAGAAAGGACATAGGCTACCTTTTATTACGGGCACTGCTAGTACCCTTTACTTTTGGAAATAAACGGGTAGGTACATGTTTTGTCGGAAGAAGTGTTCAAATATTTCCTGCACAGGTTCTCATTGTCTCAATTAGAGATTGCCGCATGTCTAACTGTTTCTGTTCGGTACGAACCGGTTTTTAATGACGATTGGATTACGAGTTACGGCCGACCTTGCAGTTTACCTAGTTTACCCCATTATTGTTTGCTTGTCGATATAGCGCGGTCGTTACGCTTCCTCTTGTAGTTTTATGTGGCTGCTGCAGTAAAAGATTGTTGATGCAGTGAAAGGCGAATTTCATCAGGAATCACTTGTTCAACTTAATGCCTTATTTGTCACATATAGCTTTATTCATATCTAAATAATTTTGAAAATAGTCAAAGAAATTTTTTATACGACTCACCGCCTACTAAAAAGAGGCTTGTGCACCCAGCCGCGCCGATTGCGTGTTTTAAGATAATTTGTTTTAATATTTTCGAATTTCGAATGTAATTATTGTTAGTTTTCGATTTTATAATGTAAACACAATAATGTTGTCACAGGATGTAAACGTAGTAAGGACATTACGATATAAACAGTTTTATTTACACTTTGCGTTAAAAACAAGTAGGTACTTATTTTACGATTTCTACGGAATTTTTAATGACTAGTGTCCGGGCTAAATAGCTCGTGCATAGGGTTGCCAACTTTTTTTGGACCCAATATAGTAGTTTTGACTTCAGAACCCATAAAAATATAGTAGTTCGGGAATTATTAATAAAAAATATAGTAGGTTTCAAATAATATTTAATTATTTTTTAAATAATTTTTTACTGCTTTGAGCTTTCATTAACAAATTTTTGTTTTTCAAGAAATTGTCAAAGCAATACAAGCACTGCGGGGTGTATGTAAATGTAAGTAACATTTTCGTTCAGAAATATTCTGTAAGTGTGATGAAAAAATAGAAACCAAGTTTAGCGACTTTGATGATAAAAATATAGTAGTTTTGCCTACTATATTTTATTTATAAAAATATAGCAGTTGGACCCCTAATATAGTAGGATACTATATTATATAGTAGGGTTGGCAACCCTACTCGTGCATTTAGGACGCAAGTACGGGAAACCGCAAGCTAGAAAAATAACGAAAGTGCGAAAAATCTGGCTTGCTGCCGCTGAAATATCGTCAGTTACTTATGAACTTCTTAACACATCAATGCATGTATGTTATTTGTGGTTATTTTATGATACGAATTTCTCTTCTACATCAAAAACAAAACTGACCTTTAAATTCGCCATTGTAAGATTTTATCTTTAGTCAGCATGGAAATACTAGATTTTTATTTAACGTTAGCAAAATGCGTTACTCACGTCCATCGTACTTACCCGTAACCGATTGATTGGACTATCAAACGCTTATCGAAGGATATTGATAAGATATAAAACGTTGGTATAAAAGGTAACAAAAATATGCATGAAGTTGCCCATTAGTCGCTTTTTCTTCGCAGAAAAGTCCGCGCGTTTTTTGTTCACGATTGCAGCTGTTTTCAGAATTATTTTTAAACAGTTCTTGTTTTGTTTATACTAGTGTTTACTTGTTTTGTGGACTGTTGGCGATTACCTTTATCAGCGTTATCAGTGCGGTATGTCCGATGGTTGATCATACATAACGTAATTTAGCATTATATAACAAGGAAAGTTCTGTTATCCGTGCTTTTGGCTAGAGATAATTTTGTTGTCTTTGGGGCGTGCCCTTTCACAGAATTTTGTTTTGAAAAATGATTCATTTGGCTAATGTTTTTCCTGAAACTATTCAGGATAGGTTTCAGTATTGATGGTATGATAGTGACAGGTTGCTAGAATATCGCCTAAAGCACACCTAAGCTGGGCAAAGACTCTTTTCTTTATCTGAATGGAAAACGGGGTGAAATGTTTAGAGCTACGATTCGGCCCAAAAATACTATCACAGATTTTTGAGCTTAAAGTACCTGTATAAGGAAGACGCACGATTGTTGGAATTTACTGAGAATTACGTCAATATTTATACACATATAATTATCCTTCCTTAATTTTTCACAACACCAATGAGACGATTTGCTTTTGTTTTTTTCTTTATCTAGAATCATCAATACAAATAAAAATACCTTTGCTCATCATCATTACTGTATTTTATATCAACAAAGCTCCGATTTACTTAATCGCTGATAATGATAATTCATTGTTTCTTTTTTTGTCGTTAACTATAAATCCGATTGATTTATGCTACGGTAGATAATTAGCGTCCGAAAGATTGATCGTCACTGAAAGCGGCCTGAAAGAGCCTTGGGAGTGACCTGCTTTAAGCATTTTCAGGAGCTTTCAATTTGGTTGTATCATTTTTGGTTGTGTCTCATGCATAAAACACAGGTTGTGATCCATTCACCGTACCTACTCATCTAGACAGAAAAGCTACAAAAATCTAATTCACATGATAACTTGATGAGGGCAAATCGTTTTGATTTAAGTAAGTAGGTATCTTCATGTTTCGCGAAATTGAGCTAAGTAAGGTACCATCCCTAATGATGGACAAATACCAGTAAAGATCTTAAAATATGTCTGTGATGTGAATTGATAGTTGTAATATAAATGACTATACCTTAGTGTGGGTATTAACGATTGGCGATTGTGGGTATTGATGAGTCATTAACGATTGTCCATTAACGATTCCTTATCCATTGCTGGCGCCTTTACCTTAATGCAAGTTTAAAATGCATACAAAATTTTAGGTCTTCTCATCTCTTTCTCTTGCCGTCAATATTGCTACATTTATGGCATCCAATTAGAAATAGACATTATTAATTAGAAATACGAAAGATTTATTTTAGCCTATCGCCATTATATTTACCCACCATTATGCGCTGCGAAATGCAATGTACAGTCTTATTACATACTTAGTAATTAATTAAGTACATAGTTGACTTATCGCGAAATTATCAACAAATAGTTTGTACTTTGGCTCTCGGTGGTTGAGTTTACTTAATTATTTAATGCCGCTTATTTGTAATTAATCTATTGTTATTGAACTTTTTAAACTGCCGATCTATCTTACATCTTATCTATATAAAAAAATGAATCCATGTCTACCTTGGTTTCTGCATTATTGAAAAATGCATGAAAGGCTGGACCAATTTCACTTTTGCTGTTGTATTTGTTTTGCCATAACCAAGAGACGGTTTTTGTTTATAGGCCTACGTGCATCAGCTACATTTACGTGCATCTGATACTTAATAGAAAGCAATTAATCCTGATTACGATTTAGAGACGAGGAGACATACTTTTAGCATGTCAAACTACATAGATATATTTACAGTATAATAGAAACTTACTTTTTGTAAGGATCATTTTTATGTCGCTTCAGAGAAGAACAATAAATTGTCTGATTTTTATTACATATTATATGTATAAGCATTTGGTCTGGCAGAAACAAACCGAAAGATAAATTAAGAAATTTCATAGACTTAATTGTTTCTGCATTGTGAAGATTAAGACGTACAGTACAAACTACTTATTTCCTTCGGGTTTAATTGCTACCATAGCGTAATTAGAACAAATTTTCATGTATAGAAATTAATATTCCTTAATTTTTTATAGAAGAGTAATAAAAGACGTGTCAAACAATAAAAAAGCAGTTAGGTACTCACATCACAAAATGATGAAGTATGTCATTCATCATTGTGTAGGTACTAGATATAACAATAAATTGTTATTATAAAAAGTGTCACTTGTTATCTACCTCTTAACACTTAATTACTTGTTCACAACTAATATAAGTAATTATAATTACACTGGGGAATGTGCCAAGCTGGGAACAAAAAGTAAAAAAAAAATAACTTACTTAAGCCTCCAGTTTTTTTTAATCTTAAAAAAAAAGATATGATCATAATTAGCGAATTTACTACGTAAGAACTTAAATAAGTGCTTATATAGATAATTAATTATTTTTTGGAGTCATTTAGGGCCATAGCACACGGCGTATTCAATGAGTATTGTACACTTCTATCAACATCAACTTCCTATTCACGATTTGTAGGTTATAAAATTTTATCATGACACGGTCGACGATTCACGGTTCAATTATTATCGTGGCCAAGTAATCATTATTTTAAATGTAAAACAAAACAAATGATTATTAATTATGTTGTAAGAAATTGCTTTGGTTAGTTGCCCACATTAAACAGATTAGGCTTGGCGCCGGCGCCATTGCCTGCATTGCCATTGGCGCTTAAAAAAAAAAACAGGGTTGCCTCAACAACAAAATTTCCCCTATTTTTTTTAAACAAAATTCGAAGTAAATTAACAATGTTTCTTTTCTATTGTTTCAGATTGTGCTCCTGCCCGTTACAATTCTGAAATGTTGGACTCATTGAAACTTTAAATCTTCATGTCAAAAAGGTTTAGAGGGTTCTGGAGTAGAACGCGTGAAGACAAAAAAAGTGACCATTTCGAAAGTGTGAAATCGAGGACTAGCCGGTCCTTGATGAACCCGACAAGCTACAACCCTTGCGCCCTAACACTTTGCATCTCGAAGAGACCTTGTCGCTATTCAGCGAGAGACCCCAGGTTAAGACACTGGTCGAGAGAAATCACGATCTCCTGGACGTAAGCCATCACCTCGGGTTTGTGCCCCGAATTGGTATAAATCAAGCTCTAGGAGCGTGAAATAGCACTCAAGTACGTACTTAGTTCCGTACTTAACACAAGTTCGCGTTAGAAACTAATGGACTCGCAAAGAGCCCACGTCAATGGAATTCCAGGGAAAGAGAAAGCATTCAAGTATGAACAAAAAATACCGTCTGAAGAGGAGAAGACTACGTCTCCGCTGCTCTACAAGGCCGACGATATCAAGTATATAGACGCGGCAGTAGACGAGAAGCTCAAAAATGATGACGTAGACAAACATAAAAGAGATCTTAATACGGTTAATTCTATGAAAACGAATGCCAACCATGGTAAAGATGGAGACAACTTGTCTGTAGCTTACAGTAAGAAAGATGAAGACGCTACGTCGACGAACGAAGGGGTTAAGTTCCTGGGTTTGGGGGACGATGACAGTATTTGCTCAAGTAACCCGCCCCAGGAGCAAGCCCCGCAGATACCTGACGGTGGTTGGGGATGGGTAGTCGTGTTCGCTTCGTTCCTGATCGCGACCGTCGCCGACGGTTTAGCTTTCTCCTATGGATTGATACACGAAAGATTTGTGGCGTACTTTGAAACGTCGGAAGCTAAAACTTCTCTTATTGGAAGTTTGTTTATATCCGTCCCTCTTATAGCTGGGCCTATCATGAGTGCGCTTGTGGACCGTTATGGATGCAGAAAAATGACAATTGTAGGAGGTATAGCTTCGACAATCGGATTCATCGCTGCTTCCTATAGTAATTCTGTGGAAGTCTTGTATGTGACATATGGTCTTATGGCTGGACTGGGCATGGGTCTCTTGTATGTTACTGCCGTCGTGTCTATAGCGTATTGGTTCGAGAAGCGAAGGAATTTGGCTGTTGGTCTCGGCTCGTGTGGCGTTGGGTTTGGTACGTTTTTTTACTCGCCACTAACGACTTATCTATTAGACGAATTTGAATGGAGAGGCGCTTTGCTGATCTTAGCCGGAACAGTACTTAATGTGTGCGTGTGTGGAGCTGTTATGAGAGATCCAGAATGGTTAATCTTAGAACAGAAAAAGAATAGAAAATTAAGCAAAGCTAAGAGAGCGTCCAGTTCGGTATCTATATCTGCCAAGTCTGCCAAGTCTGGTGGAGGCGAGTCAGTATATCCTGGTGCCGAAGAGTTGAAAACTTTAATGAAGAGTGGAGAGACTCCTGAATATATACTCACAGCCCTAGTCGCTTCTATAGCTGAAGCGGAAAATTTAGAGGCGGCGACAAAGATGAATGCAGATCTATCTCAAAGTCATAAAGTCAGCTCTGTCATTAATTTACCAACATTTTTACGACAAAGTGAAAAGGTCAGTTGCTATTGAAAAAAAACTCAGTATATAATAAACATCGTCACTTGTTTCTAATTGTGATTATTTTCATTACAGGTACCAGTTGAGGTTTTGGATCAACTTTCGAGCAACAAGCGTCTCTATAACATCATACTCCAAAATTACCCTTCGCTCTTAGCTTTGAGAAGCAATTCGGAGCAGAAACTGCCAGTTGAGCCAGCGGCAGAAGTGTCCAAGGGCAAGCCAGTGAAGATGTCAATGAAAATAAAATTAAACAAGAAGGAAAAGAAGGACTTTGAGACGAAGCTTGATATTGTGAGGGAGCATCTGCTACAGCCTATCCCTGAGAATAAGGCGGCTGTGATCCCGGCGAGACCGGAGCGACAGGATTGGCTGACTAGGCAATTTGGTACCGACCACCATTACTTAAGGGGCATCAGAGTGCACCGTAATTCCATCATGCACCGCGGAGCCATGATGAACATCGCCAAGTACCAACTGCGTGCTTCATCTTGCCCTGATATTTATCGGAATTCAATGTGGTCAATGGAAGAACCTCAGGTAAATAAATATGCAGTCATCCTTGTTAGACATTTTTGTAGAGGTTGAGAATAATTGTTGAATTGTAATCACATAATAGTCAATAACAAGCCACAAGTAGTTGTAAGTTCTTGTCTTATTTTTATATCATGTTTTACCAATATTTTGCAGACTGGATCTTGGGGCCAGCGTATTTTGGATGTGATCAACAAAACCTTCGACTTCAACATGTTCACTGAGTTCCACTTCCTGATGATGAACCTCTCAACCCTCGTGCTATTCATCTGGTTCATCGTGCCCTACTTCTATATCTCCGCTTTCATGCAGCAGACAGGATACACTGACACCCAAGGTTCTTTGATGCTGTCTGTGTTCGGTGTTGCCACTATTATAGGCATTGTAAGTATCTTAAATAGGTTATCTAGAACAAAGTATTGACAATATTAACTAGGCATGGTTTATTTCGTTTTGTACTACGATTAGTACGATTTTGATATTGATGAATATTATCAATGACAGCATTAGTAGCATTGAAAATAGTAAATAAACATTGTGTAGAATCAGGCTTTACTACGCGTAGGTCAATATTAATGAACTAGAACTAATGACCGCTGTTAATACTAATGCGCAGTTAACAATAATACTTTATTGTAATTAAATTTACTTACAAACATCACGCCTGTGTATCCAAATGGGGTAAACAGAGCGTACGAAAGATTACATAGACATACCGTGACTATTTCACGTTTCCTTATTTAAAATAGTACCTACAATACAAACTTTTTATAAGATAAATTCGTTTTCTGTCTATCTATCTGTATGTCTTTCTGTCATGACCCTATAACGAAATATATACTAACAATAAAATTTAAAAGTCCAATAAATATTTGGAAACCTATTCATTCTAATATTAAACCCATTTTATTCCTTTATAATTTTAACGACCATTTGACGAAATCTCGCATCTGTTTATAATTGCCATCATTAATAATACTAATCGTAAATCTCTCTTTAATTTTCAGGTTGGTCTTGGCTGGATGGGTGATTTGCCTTGGGTGAACGTAACGAAAACCTACGCATTATGCCTCGTTTTGTGTGGAGTGACGATTATAATGTTCCCTGTACTTATTCGCATCATGGATCCGACACAATCATACAGTTTCTACATACTGGCGGTTAATGCTGTGATGTTTGGACTGATGTTTTCAAGTTCCTACTCCTACACGCCAAGTATCTTGGTGGAGCTGATTGCTCTCGAAAGGTTCACCATGGCTTACGGATTGGTACTTCTTAGTCAAGGACTTGGACATCTTGTTGGGCCACCTATGGCTGGTAAGTTCCATTACTGTTTTTAATCAACGGCAGATACTTCTTGATACGAGTGTAACAGGAAGCCATTATTTGGTTTATGACTGTGGTGTATGATGGTTGTGAGATTTACTGTTTTGATAGTGGGGTTTTGGCTGAATGCCAAACGCCAGACCTTTTTAAGATGGAAGATTTCCATCATATTCGGATGATCTCGTCTGGTTCCAGAAATAGTTGAAGTAAATTAAAAATATTCTGTTGATCTATGTAGGTACTCGCTATCATCAAGGTATCGCTACCTTTTGTTTCATAATATCTCGATTTAACTATGTACAGTCAGGGTCGTTTTTACGCTCAAATCTGAATGCCAGTGTTCTAACGCCACTGGAATAATCTGTATAACATTATTTTCACGCTATTGCACAACATGATAATAATGTTAGTAAAGACGAGACATCCAGTCGAAGTTTTAGAATATTTTTATTCCCTGGCCAGAAGCCAGAAATGGATCTTGATTTCATTCCACCATCATGACGTTAGTTTTTTAATCCAATTTGTTTTTTCAGGTGGACTTAAAGACAAAACCGGCGAGTGGGATGCCGCGTTCTATGTGGCCGGTATTTGGGTGATCATCTCTGGTTTGCTAGTTGGGGTCATTCCTTACACCAAGAACTTTAGGATCTGCGGCAATGCACCGCTGGCTAAGGATGTGGCTGTGGAGCCTGACCCAGGAGTTAGAATTATTATAGCTCATTAAGTTTATAACCACCCGTGCGAGGACTGGTACAGTTAGTTTTCTGACTTCTCCAGTTAGGCAGTGACAGGTACACATGTCACGCACGATACATGTCTTGATATACTAAGCCAGTAGGACCAAGTCTTTAAATGTAATGAGCTGCTAAGTTAAGATTTACTGTTATGAGGATAAAATTGCAAAGACACCGCTAATAATAATATAATTTGTATTAAAAGTGTTGAAATAAACAGATCACTCTGGTTTTCAGTCTAATCCGCAGCTCTTTATCAAGAAGCCGCAGCGGCTGCCAAACGCGCACTACTTCGAAAGTAGATGTATTCAAATGGCATAGAGAAGTTTGCGCTTGATTTCTTTTAGCTATGTGTGAACGCGTGTAATCAATTTATTATTAAGTTGTAGCTAGTACGACGTAAGTAGGGCGATTGCGCCTGAAAAAGTAATATCACGGCATGTTTTATTCATTTTTAGGGTTCCGTACCCAAAGGGTAAAAACGGGACCCTATTACTGAGACTTCGCTGTCTGTCCGTCCGTCCGTCCGTC
>BHDV01039730.1:64447-90623 GCA_005406045.1 Adoxophyes honmai | reverse complement strand
AGCACAGCGTTTCACTTCGCGCCTTGGCGTTCAAAAGGTTAAGATGGGTACTGAAGCTATTTGAGAGAGTACGATAAATACGAACTTTTCCGATAAATTACGAAGGAAAATAGTTTCTCACTACATCTGTAGCGACCCTGGCGCCATCTAACGTCCAGTAGTAGAACTTCTTCCACAAACGTCATAAATTGTCAAAGTGTTCTACAACGCGCTAACGAAGTTTCAAAGGTCGGTTGCTTACAACTTCCAACTTTCTCTCTATCTTAGTGAAAAATTAGTTATGATCAAGGGAGACATTTTTTTTTGTGAGCGTGTTTTTTACGATTAAGGTCGTTTTTATAAGTGCATCACCGAGTCGCGTCTCGTCTCGGTGTGAACTGACCCTTACGTAAATTGGCGATTTTCTTTAGACTTTAGATGCTGTGTTTATTAGAGATACATCATTGGCATCACTAGTTCTGTCGATAAAGACCATGAAAATTGAAAATACAGCTAATTTTTCGTTTTTAAAAACACAAGAATGTTTCCTAGCCTGCGTGTGAACCATTTCGCCAAAAGCTATGAAACCATTTGGGTCGTATTAGCCCCTGAATTTACCTGTATGCATTTAATAAGACTACATTTAATGTAACGCACAAAAAAATAGGTACGAGGTTATTAGACAATCTCCTTATTTCCATACAACGCGTCATGCTGAATGTATCAAGGTTACTTGTACTTAAGTATAACTTTAACATATAAACATACATACATAGGCGTACGAGTATGTTTCAGTTCTGTTTCAAGTTACATTTATAATGGCTGATGGTTAAAATATGTCTTATGGAAAAAATATGGGTGGTGTCGGGTTTAGAATATCACCTCTCCATTTTTCCGTGGATGTCAGAGGCGACTTAAGGTTTAGGTATTTTAGGCGACAGACTAGCAACATGCCACTATTGTATTTCATTTATCTATGTTTTTAGGGTTCCGTACCCAAAGGGTGAAAACGGGACCCTAATGACCCTATTACTCAGACTTCGGTGTCTGTCTGTCTGTCTGTCCGTCTGACTGTCTGTCTGTCGGTCTGTCTGTCACCAGGCTGTATCTCAGGAACGGTAAGAGCGAAATTGTACAACATATACCAAAATCAAATAATAATTAAGGGAGGCTCCCAAACAAAAAACGACTTTTTTTTGCTTTTTTTTTGTGCGTAAACCTTTGTCCGTCTCGCACTTTGCCGGTTTTTTAAACGTCTCTACGTACGTTACGTGAATTAATCAGTTTAGTCAACACATTAAAAGTCTACGACGTATTATACAATTAAATTTTCGAACAAACTAAATCACGTTCCCGTCGACAGCCAAAAATAAAAACTAAACGCTTCACAAGTCTTTCCAGCCAGCTCTGAACCTAACACGAATTCGAAATTCGATTTTCGAACATTAGAACAAAGCGAGCTAGCTAAGGTCCCTGCTCCCTCGAACTCGGCAGACGCGGCTGACTCACGCTTCCGCCCGATAGCAAGGTCACCGGCCGCACACACACAGACACGAAGGAAAGTAGTGAGAGTACAACCACGGACGGTGTTGCAGAACTTGCAAATTTTATTTTGTTCCGTCATGTTGGTATCGGTAGTGCTGGCTGGTTGCGTTTTATTTTTAAATGACGTAAGGTTTTTTTTATTATGTAGACTGTAACTGTTTAGGCGATGTAGTTACGTGAACAAGTTTGGAAATTATGAAATGGGAATATAATAGGATACAGACAGGTAAATGCGTTTCTGACCAATTAAAAATTAATATGTCAGACCAAGGCCTTCGCTGTTGTAGGCTCAAGCTTACACAGCGCTCTCATCTGACTTACGTTGGAACTAACTCTTGTCCACTACATTTGTCATACAAAACATCTAGTTATAAACTAGTAAATAATGTCTACTTCGAAGATACGCATAATTTTATTTAGTTTGGTAAATACTACATCTATTCAACTTATTATGCTATTATTATCTTCATAGTTTCTAGTGCTTTCATATAACAAGGTAGCTGATAAGTACATAATAGTAAAAACATTAGCAGCTATTGAATAATGTGACAATGGAACTAATTAACAATAACTTTACATTTAATGGGCGATTAAGAGAACTAATGATACACACATAGGTATCTTACCTACCAGAGTGTGCAAGTAATATACAAATAATGATACCATCGACAATTTTTGTATACAAGGAGTTTGCCCATGTTATATGTATTATTAAAAAAAATATATCATAATCAACTGAATTTCAACGTTTATTAGGTAAATTTGTGGGAAAAATCGATATTAAATTATTTTTTTCTTTAGTAACTCTATTTTAGAACTGCAAGAAACAGGCAACACCAGCAATGTATTTTAGTAACTGTGATTTTAAAAAATTATAAAGTCCATAATACAGTTTGTCCCTCGGTAAATACCTACTTGGCGTCCCATTTATTGTTTGTTTAGTCTGATTAAATACAAACAAATACCTAGGTAATTCAATTAGATGATTGATCTCTATTTAGATTAACTCTAGCCTCCTAAGGCCCAGTACCAAATTTTGATCGTTTGAATTTGATGCTTAGTGTCATTCACGTAAAATTCAAACTTATTTTGACATTAGTCCTATAGGTAGGACCATGGGTCTTAGGAGGCTAGGTTAAAATTAGACAGGCAGGATTAATGTTTTATTCAAAGTTTTGTTTTTGTTTTTTTCTTCTCCACACTTGCAGTGGGTAGGTACCAAAATCCAAATAATCTACTATATAAAAATAAGTCGTGTTTTCCTTCCTGACGAAATACCTCCAGAACGCACGAACCGATTTGGCCAATTCTTTTTTTAAAATGTTCGTTGAAGTTCAGGGAAGGTTTGTAAGATGAGAAAGTGTGGAAAAAAATAGTGTAACATACTAAAAAACTAAAAAATCGTTCTCCCATACAAATTTTTCAACTCCAAAAAACATTAAGCGCCGCAATATTTCATACATCTTACGCGTTTTTATTAAAACCTTCTCTATTTAGCTCAAGAACGACGGAAGCGCCGCTGATTTTCATACGTCTCCCGCTTTTTTGCGAGTAAAATAGGTACTTTATATTATTCAGCACTAATGTCGTTACGGCGAAAGTTACTTACATTTCGTTAATAAATTAACCCTTATTCCCTAAGATACGCGGCTGTCAAAATGTATACTGAACTGACAAATTTTGACATTATTTACGGCATATTATCACCAGCCAGCTAGCCACTTGGCCACATAAAACCTGTTTGGATGTTTAGATGTTTTGATACATTGTTGGTTTATGAATAACTAGCTGTGCCCGCGACTCCGTCCGCGTGGATGAGTGACTATTCCCATGCTATTCCCCCCCGTTTTTTCCACATTTTCCAATATTTTCTTCGCTCCTATTAGTCGCTGCGTGATGTTATATAGTCTAAAGCCTTCCTCAATAAATGGTCTAACCAACACACAAATAATTTTTCAGTTCGAACCGATAGTTCCTGAGATTAGCGCGTTCAAACAAACAAACAAACAAACTCTTCAGCTTTGATTCGTCAAAGAAGATTAATTGTCTTTTTACTATTTACTAAAACGCCCTCGAATAGCGCGCAAAATTAAAATACACATACATACATATCCTCCACCTGTATTCCCGAGAGGGGTAGGCAGAGCACATGAATTCAAAAATCCAGTGCCACGTTTAGCGATTTCAGAGCAACCAGATGATCAAACGTGATACTGCAGTGACAGATTGCTAGCCCATCGCCCACAATACACTAACCCTTTCCCAGAGCCGACTCTTACGACACCCACGGGAAGAAAGGGGGAGGTGCTATTCTAACCCGGCACCACACGGGATATAAATTAAAATCCATACTAATATTATAAATGGGAAAGTGTGTTTGTTTACTTTGTTTGTTTATCAGTCTTTCACGGCTAAACGAAGCGACGTAGTGACGTGATTTTTGGGTGGAGATAGTTGAAGGGATGGAGAGTGACATAGGCTACTTTTTGTCTCTTCAAAACTCCCCATTTCACTAAAGTGAGAGGTGGAAGTTTGTGGAGAATACCGCAATTTTATATGTAGAAAGCTATAAATTGGTATATGGGATGAGCTATCTCTTCTGTGCTACCCCGAAATTAACGCGAGCGGAGCCGCGGGCAAAAGCTAGTACCTAATAAATCAAAATACGTTTGACATGAGACCACCCTAAGAGCAGTTTAAAAAATTTTGAAAACCACGTTTTCGTTGTATCGCACTGTACAAGCGATCTTTTTGACATAAAAACGGTGATTAGACGAAGTAGACAACCATCCAATTATACCTAGGCACAAATATGGATTATAGATGGCTAGGTATTGGTTGCCACAATTAGCGGTCACCGAAGCCGGTAGGTATAAAAATCTCGTCAAAACAAGTTCTATTTCCGTTGGAACAAAACGGCGAGGTCGCCACCGCAATCTAAATAACTGAAATTGTTGCAGTTTGTGAAAAAAAGCTTATTTTTCTTGCAGCAGGAATTTAAGGGGCTCTCAATCTTGTGTTTTATATCGGAACACGTGTAACAAGATAGAAAGTAATTAAAGAGGTGTTTTTGCTTGTCATTGGCGCTTTTGAAAGAAATTTTCGTGCATTCGTCTCTGAATGGAGATTTTTTACCTAAGCGCCTATTGTAAATGTGGCTGTGGTTGTGAAAAAAAAACTTGCTAGAGGACTTTTGCAAACTTGTCTGAATAAGTTAGAAGATTGTATTTTTTTCTCGCACTCGTAAATGTAACTACGTATGTAAGCATTATCCGACATTTAATTAGTAATTTTAATCTTTACCCGGACAGGAGCTTCTCAAGTATTGAATATTGAAACAAAACTGCCCATTGGAGTGTTTTTATCAATTGCTGCGCCCGATTCCCTGTATTTAACCGCTGAATCTATGCATTTTCCGATATAAAGAACTTACCTACGTCTATCCGTAACTCAAACTATCTTCATACCAAATTCGTCTAAATCGGGGTGTCTTCACAAACAGACAGTAGACAGGTAGATTTAATTATGCATTTCTATTGTTAAGTAGTAAGTATATTAGGCAAGTGTAGTGTTTAGGGATTTTGAGGTCAAGGAAAAGATAAATGGTGGAAAGTTATTTTTTTAACGGAAACAAACACCTGCCGTCGGTCATATTTAAATAGCTGTACAGACGGATATGTAACCGCTCAGCCCTTCAGAAATATAACCGTAATTAAAGGTAATTAATAGTAGAATCACCGGAATAATTATGGTGGAACAGTTATCAAATTATCATTCATAGTGTATTACTAGGTAAGGTCAGCCAAACCCTGGCTTACCTGACTAAGCGCCGGTAGGGGCATATGTAATTATAATTTAGTTGTAGTATTTTATTATTATTTTCATTTATTGTAATCACGTTATGACAATACATATTTTATTTTACTTAAAGACTGATTTCAAATTACCAAAGCAACTTTTAACTTCAAATGGTGTTTCAGCAAAAAAGCGTTCGTACATTTTTCGCAATTACGAATTAATCTGGCTTTGCTAAACAATAGGACGCAAAGAAGACTAATATAAAAATGTAAAGATTGTTTCTAGTGGAACGAGATCACGTTAAGTTCTCCAAAATGCAGTTTGGTTTAAAAAATCCTTTAGCTAAATTAGCAACTTGAGTTTTGATTCCCAAATAAACCTAGTACGATGTGTATATTCTACACACAACATAAAATTTCATAAATAGATATACATACATATTTAAGATTTTTAATTGGTTTAGTTTTGTCAAAATGTCTAAAATGCGTCTTTGTCTGTGAAGATTTGTCCTAATTATGAACGATTGACTATCGCTAGCGTTTGTATAAATGTATAATCCTACCGCCAACGCGTTTAGTGTTATGACACCCAGTTGTACGAGTGTGATGAAATCTCGCGGTGTTGGATGAAAACTACATTTTATCGAGATATAACGGTTATTACTATTAGTGACATATCGAATCATTAAGCCGTTCAAATTCGTATTTAAGCTAGCAGCGATTTAACTGAACGAGAATATAATAATAGAATAAGTAACATATGAAAATTTTATTCACGTAAAAAAGTGACTTATGCAGGACTAAATGGGGTGTTTTGAAAAAACCTTGTAGTCCAAAGTTTTAATGTTCACTATCACTATCACAAGCTCTATCGATTTGACATATAAATAAATGTCTTTTGTGATAATTTGAGTTTCGTGGCTATTTCCAAACAATATACAAGGAGACTTCGGGGTCGGGATTCCTAAACTATCCCTAAATTACCTGTCATAATAGTAAAACGTATAAAAAAACGGCTATACAGTTTAGTTTTTATAAGACTCAGTTACGCTAGTTATAGCATTGCCGGGAAAGTAAAAACCTGACTTGAGGGCAGCACTTCTGCGTCTCATTTCGCAATATCATTTGCACTAACCTACCAATCAAACTAACAGTGTCGTTAAATTATCCGAAGGGATATTTCTTTTCTTCGACATTTTGATGCACGAGATCATAAAAAAAAACATTTTTAAGTGACAGAGTATAGACGCGCGCTTTAAAAGCAATAGACAGTTGACATAATGAATTAAGTGCTAGTTACATTGATTTTGCACATGGCAAGGTTTTTTAATATCCTGGTCAGTCTGTAGCCAAATCCTCAGTTCGAGCAACACTTAACCAGTTTCCAACGCTATTAAACTGAAGCGGACGGCAGATAAGACTTTTTTCTTAAGTGTCGGTTACGAATGTTACATTTAAAGCATCGAAGGACGTAAGCGACTGTCGCTTAGCTAATTTAACGTCTACGAATGAGTCACAGGCCTGTTAAGCTGTAGATTTGTAAGTGGTTTCGCTTAAACAACCGGTTTTCGTTAATTAAAATTGGAATATTGCGAAAACCGACGGGATACGGTTGATGTAGCAGATGAAGTCAGATTTAAAATCTATGCATACATAAATATATACACACAATCACGCCTATGTTCGCAGATAGGGTAGGCAAAGCACACGAAACGCGAAATAGACAAAACAGTGATTATGACTATTTCACGCTTCGCAGCTACTTCTAGCATAGTTTTAAGTTTGAAAACAGATGAAAGAGGTAGTATTATAGTGACAGGTTGCTAGCCTGTCGCCTAAAACATACCTATTCCTAATAAACCTATTTCCTAAGTCACGACATCCACGGAAGAAATGGAGAAGTGTTATTTTATCACGACACCACACATGAGAAAAATCTATCCAATAGGGAAAATATCCCTTAGTCGGCTGTTTTCTATGTCAACGCAATCTAGTCAATAGAATAGGCAGAGTTACATACTCCTAACACCTTCGAGATGTTGCATCACCGGACAAAGATGACAATATACCTATCTCACCATCAGTTTCACGATTAGGACAAAAATCGATTTTACAGTTGTTATAGCTTAAAGGCACCAAAATGGTAGTAAGACACACTAAATTCTGAACCCACAGATATAAAATAAATGTAATCAAAGTCTAACCAAATAGATACATATAGGTACCTACAACCAATTGTTTTCGTTGTGCAAACATAGGAAAAGTTAGTGTTCGGTTGCAGTCACCTATCTACTTTTCTGTGGAATCATGACTCAGTATAACGTAGCATTCGTTCAGCATCAAAATACAGATTCTAAGAAATATTCAAGTTGCCATGGGTGATATAACAAACGGGCAAGTGATTTGGGCTGTCATGATAAAAGTTCCTAATCACCACGTGATTTTCAGTTTCAAAAAACTTTTATGCAAATTGAAAAAAAAAAAAATGGTGCATAGTTTTGAAGCCATGTCTTTGTCTGTATGCGTGTGCTGTCAACAACATCTTGGTTTTGATGTTTTTTATTTGAAAGTTACTCCTCTGTCTATGGGGTTTAGCCGTGAACGAAAACTGACCAGACGTTTTAAAGATGTTGAACTTTGCAACTGAAATGTTGGGGTTTTCGTTACGATATTTTAATAATGACACAGCTGCAATGACGTTGGTATATTAATTAATTTTCAAGGTCCCCTTAGAGTCTGCAATGTCTGATGTCTTTCTACCCAATTAATAGGCCAACCGGCTTGGCTACCGTAATTTTTCAGACCACTTCGGTGGCAAACAGTCAAGAGTTTGACTTTGGCAATTGTCACTCGAACATTGCAGTCGCTGTAAACTTTATAGTGACTCTTTTACAGACCGCCATACCGACGTTGATTAATACCTCTCAAAAGTAGACGATAATCGATAAGTATTCAACAATTCAAAATCACGTTTGTTGAACTACTTATTAGTATCGAATAAATCGACTGCTTCCTACTTTTTTTTACCAAAACGCCATCCTAAAATGGAGAAGCAGTTCAATGAGGTTGAAATAGATTCTCTACCTATTGGTTCATCCAAACAACCAACTTATACATCTAAACCAGTAGTACGTTTTTATTTACATTTACTGGTATTTAATGCACGTATGTTACTTTCAAGTGCCTTATTCACTTGTTTGTTTCTTAAAATAAAATTCAGATACTTAGCTAAAAAAATAAATGTCGAAACCAATTTTTTGGTTACTTACGCGTAGCAAGTCGCCAAGTACCTACCAACTCAAGAAAGGTTTTGACTAGAGATGGGCCGAGTACTCGTTTGATACTCGGTACTCGGCGTACTCGGCGGGTTTTTTGATACTCGTACTCTGCTCGGTACTCGGTTATTTTGATAACGAGTAACGAGTATTAGACTACTGGCCCATGTTGAAAAAATATGGGTCAACTGAACCACCAGGAGACCTAGCTAGAACAATATAATGGCATAAAATAATAAGATTCAGCACTATGACGGCACTTGTAAGCTGTCCAACTGAATGCAGGTGAGAATTCAAAAGTACAACCCTCGATTAATTCCTCTTGTCAATATTGGCATGTTTTTTGTACGGCGTTGCGAATTAATGTATTGGAAGCAGTATTAAAATAGTATGAAACTGATGCCGTATAAAAATGGTGAGCCACAAAGTAGGATTTCCTTTTCATTTTCCGACAATAGGGATGATGACAGGGTTAAAAGTTAAAAATATATCATTCTAATTAGTCCGTAAGTTAAATTACCTATGGAAAAAAAATGAGACACATATTTTTTAGTTTATCAAATCGACAAAAGTACAGATCATCAAACTTCCCGAGCGGGGGCTCGTGACGTCACGTTTGAGTAAAATTGTACTCAAACGTGACATCACGCGAAACTTTTAGGCTCTGTATTATCGTCATTTTTCGTGTATCAAATAAAAGAAAAAATATGTGTACAGTATTTTTTGGTGATCTATCTGACGGGCTAAATAGGTTTTTTTAGTCATCCCAGGGTAAATTTGGTCATTTATTTTTTTATGGCACCAGTTTCATAGTACCTATTTCAATACTGCTTGGCTATGGCGGGGTGAGGGGTGTATCAACGCGAGCCGACGTCTTGAGCGGCGCAAACCTGTTTGTACTTGTTTACGCGCGCGAAATACGAATTTGATTGAACCGAGTTACTCGGCCGAGTACTCGGTTGAAAAAAAATTGAACCGAGTAAAACTCGGTACTCGTTACTCGGCAAAAGTGTTACTCGGCGCATCTCTAGTTTTGACCCTTGTAGCGAGTTTTATTGTGAGAAGGTTACCCAAATGAGTGACTTGATTCGCATGGTAAGTAGGTTTGAATAAAAATGGGCGCTTAGGTAAAAATAAATGAAAATACAATCGAGATGGCTAAAATACCTAAGCGACAAGTAGAATGGGCAGGTGTATGTTACAATTATGCAACATTACCCATGACGTGGTAAAAAAGTTTTTTTTTCTTTTATCATTTTGAAAATAGGTAGATAAGGTAGAAAGGGATTGCACTAAATGGCAAAGTAAAGAAATTAGATTCCGGTGGTTATTTTTTTTACCTAAGTGTATAGGTACCTATTTAGCGTAATTATGAAGTTGCTTCTTTTTGGTAGGTGGATAGATGCGTTAACTTTATGTCAAAAGTACATTTATAAGACAACGTAGCAGCAATATGTTACCAAAAGTTAAGTACTTACTATCAGTGAACGCCGCTGTAAAGAAAACATGAAATCGCAAAGCAAATGCAAACATCAAACATAATCATCAACTGACACAATCATGTGAACATTCGATCAAGAAAAAAAACTTAAATAAAGAACCAGGAGAAATAAAAATAACTTTGCAAGCGGATTGTTGACTATAAAAACGCAAAACATAATCTAATTGCTGCACAATAACTGGCTGAAAACAAACAAAAACAAAAAAAAACAATTGTAATGCAATTGGATTTCAGTTCCAAATTCGAACGTCTAAAATCGAATTGCAGCCGAGCACTTTCGTGCGCGATTAGAACACTAGGTGAGAGGGGGTGCGTACCCCGTCACGTGACGACCTTCAGTCGGCGCACCGACCTTGAGCGGCGCTCGCCCCGCGGGTCAGAGGTGAATGCACGCTGCCTCTCCCCGCGCCCGCTCCCTCCACTAATGCCAGTGCCACTCACCTCTCCTAGCATCCCAGCTGGCTAAGCTCCCGACCCGCAACGCAAGCCTCACCAGCCAGCACCCACCCGACAGGTCTCCGCACGTCGCGGCCGCGGCACACCTTTCCCATTAAATGCCACCGACAAGTATATTGACATCGACGCCAGACAGTTCCAAAACTAGAGTCCAAATCACACACGCAGACGCCAATACTCTACTTTAACACTTAGTTTGTCAAAAATAAGTACAAGTCACACAAAATTATAGTTTTAACAAGGAAAACATTGTATACGGCGAGCGGCGACCTGTAGCCACGCAACGTCCACTCTTCTCCGCAAAACAAAGCGGAATGAACTTAGTCAAGCGCACGAACGTGACATCTTGCGAGTCGCTGCGTTCAAAAGGTTTGACGTGGACATCTAGCGGCAGAATGTTTGTACTAGTACCGGGTACGTTCGGCTTGGACTAAATTTACACTAGATGTCGCTAGTGCAACGTGACATGACGACACCGTTGTTTATTTACTTAAATTATTTACTCCGTTGAAATTTAAACATGACCTACAACTTTTTAATGCTAGATTCTTATTTCAGAATAATTGTGAATTCACAAACTTCGCTTATTACATCATATTTAAAGTAAATTTAGAGCTGCCCTCTATTACAATTTTATAGTACTCCTGAGATTTGATAAAGCAAAAAACGGTTACAAGATGGCACTAAAAGCGACATGCTCGTTCAGAAATTACGTAAATTTGTTCTATCAAGATTTTATTCGGAAGTCATCCTTTTGTTAAAAAATACTGTATTTTTTTATATTACACATTATTTGATTTATTTTATTCATGAAAATTAATTAGATACAATCTTTCTGAAAATCAAATCAGTGAGGGAAACGTCACTACAGACAGTCAGTGAGAGAGAGTGATTAGAGATCGAACAAACGTCATTCTTTCTGCTGTTTGATTTGAGGAAACTTGAACTAAATTTATTCAATAAAATCGAACGATCAGCTGACCGTTTGTGTCCATTCCAACGGGAAGTTTACTAACACAAAATCCAAGATAGTACATTTGACAGGCGAATTTTTCCACTAGTGCCGTGCCCATGGACTTAGTCATTAATTAAACAGCCGTATATTTTACTTACTTTCAAGGTTGCTTCAATAAAAGGCTTAGTAATTCAGCAGTGGAATAATGATATTGGAATAATGGGCGAGGACGGTGAACGAGTGTACGGGAGAAGTGCGACCAAGAACAGTTTGCTGAAAATTGTGATTTTGGGCGATGGAGGGGTGGGAAAGTCTTGCTTGATGAGCAGGTTCATATCGAACCACTTTGATGATCACAGCTTCCATACAATCGGAGTGGAGTTCATGAACAAGAGCATTGAAGTGAATGGCAAGCAGTACACATTGCAGGTATGTTTTTTTTTATAGGCACACCAAATTTCTTTACTTTAGTCTTGAAAAAAAAAGAAAAAAAAGTTGGTTTGTTCTTTATTTGTTTTGTTGTTTACTATTCTGCTGCTAACTTGGCACAGTCTTAGAGAGAATAAGTTTGTGCAGTGCTTTTTCCAAGTAAAATCTCTCTAAAATTGTGTCATCTAGCTTGCTGGGGATTATACAGTTAATATTTTATACTTATGCTTTGCTCATATTAGATATTTATTTATTATTTATATTACAAAATAGTTAATAGAATCATTATTTTTATTGTTTGTAATATTATTTCCAACTAGCTGGCCTAGCAAACACGTCTTGGTTTAGGATTCCTAAATTTTTAAAGCAATAAAAAAAAATGGTTCTGCCCTTAATTTGCCGAAACGAAACAAATGTTGCTGTCCTCTCTTTACATATAGATGTCTCAAATTGGTTTGCAACTACTTTAGACCAAAATTCCTTTCTCTATCCTGGTTACAATATCTCCTTTCAGACCAAATGTCACTCCGATCATATTATACTTCACATACGATGAATTTCAAACACATTTTTTCTTCCATATTTCTTCTACGCAATTATGAAATCTCAAACAAACTTGTCGCCATATGTTACGTTATAAGATGAAGGCTATATCGTAAACATTATCTTAAAGCATCTAGTTTTCCTTACTGCATGACCTCGGGACAAAGGTTGACAATTGACAACAGTAAACAACTAGATATGAATTTCAATGCTATTGTTGTACGGGTAATTTTCTGTTGCCTTTTCCTTGGCTAAAAAAAAGTCTTAAAAAATGGTTGCCTGTAAAGTCGGTTTTACGGGCGAAGATTTTACGTGACAACATCTTTTTCTCGGTAGAATATTTATTGATTTAAGACGTTGTCACGTCAACTCCCAATCGTGACAGCTGTCCATGTCTGCGTTTGACGTCTCACATGATACCATAGAGGCTTCGCACTATCGAAGCGCCACCTCCTTAACACTGCGGGCCTCTCTCTCGTTCGGTGACGTCATCGTAACGTTACCGAGCGTTACACTTTTTCATAAGTGACTCCCAGCCGCAACCTAATTTAAGACGTTGTCACGTCAAAAAACTTCTAGGTTGTGTATACTGTCAGCAATAAAGATATTGGATGCATTTTTGGCGCGAAATCTATATGGTTGAGGTTATTATATTGTTATTGTTCTATAAACTAATTTTAGTGTAGTTTAACAAGTTAAAGTGGTATATTTTTCTTAAAAATCAATAGCATAAAGTGAGCATTGTATTGAACGATGATTTGATATCCAATAGGGTGAATAGGGTGTAAAAACCAGCATAATCGTAAGTATTTTTTCCAACTTATTGCTTCTGGGATGCTGCGTCTTTAGTAAATGGTGTATTTTCTCGGTGGAACTTCTGTTGTATAGCAGCATTATTTATATGACCTTATTTATGACAGATGAGGCTGTATGGGCTTTGTTCCCTTTGCCTTGAATAAAAAACAACAAAAAACAATGATATTGACACAATCAAAGTTTTTACGATGATCTTTCCTGTTAACTTTATCAAAATTCCGTTCCTTTCGATATTTCCATCCTAATTCCGTTTCCCCGTTTTGCTAAATGCGCCAAGAGCGCGAAGCATAAAAAAAAAAAAAGTTTTTACGAAATTATGTTTATCCGTCTACCATCACCACCCCAAAATTTTGCGAAGGTAAATGCCTAGAACTGTACATGTTTACCCGTGTGGCGCCGGGTTAGAATAGCACCTCCCCCTTTCTTCCCGTGGGTGTCGTAAGAGTCGACTCTGGGAAGGGGTTAGTGTATTGTGGGCGGTGGGCTGGCAACCTGTCACCGCACTATCACATTTAACTGTCTGGTTACCCTGAATTTGCTAAACGTGGCACTGGATTTTTGAATTCATGTGCTCTGCCTACCCCTCATGGGAATATGGGCGTGAGAATACGTACGTGTACATGTTTACATATTGCTAAAACGAATAAATATTTTGTAGCGTGTACTTATAATCGCTACAATACATCTAGTTTAAAGCCTCCTCCATACTAGGAGCGAAGTTATTCTCGGCAAACTCCGGCGATGTTCCGAAGTGAGACTCTACACACTCGTTCGACTTCTCTCATTGGGGCCTTTGACTCGGGCGCAAATGCCGACAAAAACCGGCCAAGTGCGATTCGGACTGTCCCTACCAAAAACAGCAAAAAAACACGTTTTTATCTATGGGAGCCCCCCTTAATTATTATTTTGATTTTAGTATTTGTTGTTATAACGGCAACAGAAATACATCATCTGTGAAAATTTCAACTCTAGCTATCACGATTCGTGAGATACAGCCTGGTGACAGACGGACAGACAGACGGAAGGACAGACAGACAGATAGACAGACAGACAGCGAAGTCACAGTAATAGGGTCCCGTTTTTACCCTTTGTGTACGGAACCCTAAAAATTTACAACTTTGTCTAAAACAGCCCATTTAGAGTATGGGTACCAGGAGAGCAGGAGCAGACGTAGGTGTCGGCGCCGGGCAGCACACTGCAGCTACCATTGTTCCGGCATTGTCACGATTCGTAAGATCCAGCCTGGTGACAGACGGACAGACAGCGAAGTCTTAGTAATAGGGTCCCGTTTTTACCATTTGTGTACGGAACCCTAAAAATGGAAGTCGCCCGAGGCGAGGCCAAGTTTGACAAGGCAAGCCGAAATGCCTCTACACTATCGTATTCGTCTAAATTCGTTCAATTTCGCGAGTCATCATCATCATTATCAGCCGACAGACGTCCACAGCTGGACATAGGCCTCCCCCAAGGATCTCCACAATGACCGGTCCTGCGCTGCCCACTTCCAACGGCTTCCCGCGAGGGGCCTACCCACGCTGCGCCGGCCGGTACGTGGACGCCACTCTAGAACCTTGCCGTCCCAACGGCAGTCAGTTCTACGAGCTATGTGCCCTGCCCACTGCCACTTAAGTTTGGCGATTCTTCGAGCGATATCGGTGACTTTGGTTCTTCTGCGGATCTCCTCATTCGTGATTCGATCTCGCAGAGAAACGCCGAGCATCGCTCTCTTCACTTCGCGAGTATGGAAGAGGCATTATTACTCGTGTCATAGTCATAAGCTATGTCCACACCAGTGCGCTTTCACGTTCACCTTGCGTCTTCCTCTGACGCATGCCCGTGCAACCACAGCGCATGCGCTGAAACTAGAGTCGTCCGCAATGAAGACGCGCTGGCGGCATGCGCTGTTGTTGGTGGTTACACGGGCATGCGTCAGAGGAAGACGCAAGGCGAACGCGAAACCGCACTGGTGTGGACATAGCTGTAGTGAATTTCGTGACTGACTGACTGTAATGATTGTTTATTGATTTTTAAAGACTATTAAGTAACGTACACAACCCATACAACAGTTTCATTGAAATAATCGACAGCCTTTGGTACTGCAATTAAGGCGAGCTTCTACTATACGTTGTCGGTTTAGGTAGTTAAAACAATATAAACAATCTTGACATGTCTTTTTATTGAAATACACAGTCTAAAAATGAAAATCGTTACACTATACAATTCAATCATGAAAGTAAATGATTTTTTCATACCAAAATTGTAAAATGTAAAGATTTCGATTTATAAAGTGTACGTTTAAATAAAAAGACACGTCAAGATTGTTTACATTGATTTAACTACCTAAACCGACAACGTATAGCACACCGCGCTGGTTTGTACCCCGCGCCTCTCCCGCGCAAAAGAAGGCGAAGGCGGGGTAGCGGGCGACGCGGCAGGTTGTCAATACGTTGGGCACGCGGTCAAGTTTTAGAATAAATATGAATTTAAAAAGAAACAACATAGATTGAAAACTATAATTTAGCAGATTCTCTGTAGTACTTAAAGATAAATATTTCCATATAAAAATTATGTAGAAATTAAAAAAAATAAACACCAAATAATGCGTTTTAGTTTTTGTTTTTGCCTGTGTTCGAGAATTTTCATGATCGAGGAAAGTACATCCTATCGTGTAACCAATTAGCACGTTCCTTAGGCAATATCTTTACGTATAACATATATTTTTTTCAAGACTGTCATTTAGCAGGAAATATGTAAAACATTAGATCTTGCAACCTTTAATTCCGTCTTCCTTTGGAATACCTCGCCTTAATTCAGTGTCGATTATTGGTGCAGTGTCGGTCAATGAATCCTTTACGTTACTTTTTTTACGAAAACGCTTTCAAGACGTCAACGAATAAAGTATAGTTCATATAGAATTGGCACAAACAAAAAAATCTGATAAAAAAAAACCTATGTTCTAAATTCAAAAGTGACAATTACAATTTGTTGACAATATTTCGATGTTTTAATTGTGGGTATTTTGTAGACCTTGCTCAACTTATTTGAAAGTTTTCTGTAATGGAACTCAAAGTGAGAAAACTGATGGCGAACAAATTCACGGAAAATCCTTCGTGATCTGGATCAAAGGTAGCTAAGGCACTGAATCTTCACAAAAGTTCAATTTGTAGGGTTATAAAACGGTACAAGGATGCCTTGTCCTTCGATAGGAAGGCACAGGTCAAACGTGAATCTGGTACCAAGGATACAGAACTGAAGAAAAACGTGTTGAGAACTATTTAAAAAACCCAGGCCCCTCTGATTAGGACTGACCCGTAAGTTCAAGAAATGTCGCAGTACTGTGAGACGTATTCGTCTTCGAGCGGGCTACAAGAGCTATTGAGCTATTAAAAAGCCAAATCGTACCATGAAGCAGAACGTACTAGCTAAAAATCGAGCTCGATTGTTGTACGACAAAGTTTTGACCAAATTCAAAGGGTGCTTTTTGATGGACGATGAAACATGTGAAACTTGATTTCAAACAACTACCTGGCTCAAAATTTTACTTGGCTGATACGAGGGGAAATGTTGACGAAAAATACAAGTTCATAAATTTGGAGAAATTTGCAAAAAAACATATGATTTGGCAAGGAATCTGTAGCTGTGATCTTAAAACCAAGGCCTTCGTGACATCTGGAACTATGACGTTGGATGTTTATATGAAAGAGTGTCTGCAAAAACGTGTTCTGCCCTTCATTCGTAACCACCGGCTTCCTGTTAAGTATTAGCCAGATTCAGCTAGCTGCCACTACTCCAGGAAGGTATTAGAGTGGTACGAAAATAATAACGTGGATTATGTTCCCCGCAATATGAATCCGCCAAATTGCTCCCAGTTTCGCCCAATCGAGAATTATTGGGCAATTATGAAAAGCAAGTCGAAGAAGAGTGGTAAAATGGTCAAAGACCTCAATTCATTGCGACCCACGTGGAATTAACACATCAAAAATATTGACAAAAACACTGTTCAGAAGATGATAGGAACCATTAAGAGAAGAGTTCGCTGCTATATTAATAACGAAGAAAATGTATTTATTTTTAGTACTCGATGTAAAGTAAAATACATAATCTTTAATACCTATTTCCCTAAATTTAGTTTTATTGAATAGATAAAAAAATGTAACCAATACATTAGGTACCAATTCTATATGAACTATACTTTACACCGCTCATTGTTCTAATATCTACAAGTCGAATAACTTTTGATACAACTAATGAAATACTTTAGTCATCATTATAACACTAATACAAAGTCTTCACAGTTGATTAGTATATCGTACTGGTGAAACATCACGTCAATAATGATAAGTTGTCTAAGTCAAGCGTTCGGAATCACGTAGTTTTGAGCAATATTTTCAGATACGTTACTGCTACGTGCGACGAAATCGAATCTAGTTTTCTTTAACATATGCAAACTTACAAACTTTATACGGGGAATGTGGATGGGTGCATTGGGAGGGGAAGACCTAGACGGACGTTCCGTGACCAAATCGGGGACGTTTTCGGTCAGAGACTCTAGTGTATTGAAAACTATGATGGACTAGATAACGATTTCGTTTGCGAGTCATCGCAAAATTGTATGGAAAGCGAGACAGCGCCGCCAGCGGAACGTTTGCACAACTGCCACGGTCGACACGTCTTCATACAATTCCGCGTTAATTCGCAAACGAAATCGTTATCGAGTTCATCATCGTTTTCAATACACAAGGCGCTCTGTTCAAGTCAAGAGTACCCGAAACTGTCGAGCGTGTATGACGAGATTAATGAATGTGGATGAAGCAAAAGAGGTTTGTCAGGATCGTAGCAAGTGGAACAAAGTAGTCTCTGCCTACCCCTGTGGGAAAGAGGCGTGAAGTTATGTATGTATGTATGCAAATTTAAATTTCTTAACTGCTAACGCCCCGCCCCGGCTTTGCTCGGGTGCAATGCTGTTAACGATTTGTTTGCTCTGCCTAGCCCATTTGGTTATGCAATATTTAAAGTGCTCTCCTTTCATTACTCGTAGTCTTTGGACGATATTTGAACCGTTTTTCATACATACATATCATCATCATCATCATCATCAGCCTATATACGTCCCACTGCAGGGCACAGGCCTCAGTATGAGAGGGCTTGGGCGATAGTTCCCACGCGGGCCCAGTGCGGATTGGGAACTTCACACACAACGTTGAATTACTTCGTCGCTGTGTGTAGGTTTCCCCACGATGTTTTCCTTCACCGAATAGCTCGTGATAAATATCAAATTTGATATCGCACATAAATTCCGAAAAATTCAGAGGTGCGAGCCCGGGGTTTGAACTCACGACCCTCTGCTTGAGAGGCCCCAGTTCGAACCGCTGGGCTATCACGGGTTTTTTTATACATATTATCACGTCAATATTCCCAATAAGGGTAGGCAGAGCACACGAAAAACGCGTAGAGTATTTCATGCTTCATGCCCATTTTCAGCATATTTTTTTGCGTCCAAGTAAAATAGAAGAGGTATAACAATGACAGGTTCCTAGCCTGTTGCCTAAAATACACCTTAACCTAATTCCTTAGTCGCCTCTTACGACATCCACGGACGAAATGGAGAGGTGTTATTCTATCCCGACACCACACAGGAACCACTACACGACTTCATGTACCAGGCTATCATAAACTTCAAAGAGATAAAGTTAGCCAATTTGCAGGAAGTTTTGAATTTAGAATTGGATTTTTTCCAGGTATGGGACACAGCAGGCCAGGAGCGTTTCAAGTCGCTCCGGACGCCATTCTACCGAGGATCTGACATCTGCATCCTGGCTTACTCCATAGACGATCGTTGTTCCTTCGGCAACATCAAGATGTGGCTGAACGAGTTTCTCCACTACGCGGGAGTGAAGAACGGCATCGAACGGTTCCCGTTCATGGTTGTGGGGAACAAGGTGGGTATTCTTTTTTTTTGCCGAAGCGTAGCCAGTTCACCGCACTAAAATCTACATCGGTTTCACGGAGGAAAGCAATCTAGATCTCAAGCGTCGCGGTAAAGTGCTTTCGTGTAAAAAACTGGATTAAGCCAAGGATACACTAGGGGACAGATCGTCGTATCCTACGAAAAGGGGCGTAACTACAAAAAGTTGGTTTTACAGTTGACGCTTTAAACTGTTTAAAAAATCAGCGTAAAACCTAGTAATCTAAAATTAAAAAGTAAGAATACTTGACACCCTACAGTTTTTATGGTTAAGTAAATATATTTTTAATTTTTTATGTAATTTATGTAAAATATGTCGCTTAATTCTTTTTACCACGATAGTTTAAAAAAATACTTATTTTTTTCACGAGGAAAAAAGGCGTAAACTAGTTAATGCCTTAAAAAATGGTGTCGTAAACACGTTATGTCCATGGAAAAGGGGCGTAAAGGTTATAACGACACCGTCCTAGGCCAGTACATACGAAAACGCTCTACGTGTAAAAGGGCGTAATGGCGAACGCGGCCGGCGGTTTCCCCTCCCGCAGACTCCCCGCGCTTCACTTCTCTGCGAAAACAGCTTCTTACGACTATAGTGGCGTCATTCGACGGAAGAAATAGAGCTATTTAATTGCAATTGTGGCTCATTTGAAAAACTTGAATAACTTTTCGAAATGAAATGACTTTGTTATAATTTTAATACTAGTAGATGTGGAAAAAAATACAGAATTCGATTATCAAAGAAGAGGAAAAAGGCATTAATGGTAATTACGCCCCTATTCGTAGGATACGACGAAATGTCCCACGTCATGTGTCGGCGATATGTCAAGCGAAGCCGGCCGATTACGCCTGACATATCTGGCGACATCGCGCGACTTATATCCACTTACATCTTATGTTGCCAGACTTGTCGAGCGAAGTCCGGCAACGTCGCGTTACTTCACGTGTCGTAGGACATTTGTCCCCTAGTGTATCCTTGGCTTTGCGATTGTGAGAGCATTTTCGGAGCTTACGCAAAACTATTTTTTAGTAAATCATTAATTCGGTTGCGATGACGTTACGTTGTACCAAATGTTTCAAACTGCTTGACTCTACGCAACGTATCATTAATTGTTAGTGTCTGAAAGTGAATGATGTAATTATAAATACCTACATATAATACCTAAACAATTATGCTATGCAATCAGGCATTTATTTATTTAATGTCGTTGCTCTTGTCTCTTGTTATTCCTTGCGGCTTATTGTCCTTATTTCTAATATTGGATTTATTCACAGTCTTCAGTCTTTTATCGATATAAGTCTGTGGATTCATTCATGTTTTATTAAATTTGATATCAGACGCTTCATTTTTCGTTCATTTTCGTCTTTCACTCGGTACTATTCACTCGAAGTGACACGTCTGAACACGGGATGAAACAAAAGTGCCGAATGAATTCACTAGTGAATCGATCCAACAATGTTGGATCGGTTAATTCGGCATCTTTCACTCGCACTCCGAATGAACGACAAATTAATAGTCTGAACACCGAGTGAACCGTTCACTCGGATCCGCCAAACTAAACTTATCCCAAGACACACGACTTCATTCGACGCCATACTGTCGGAAAAGATTAGTGAATGTTCATTTCTAGCAAAACAATCTGAACATGGAATGAAAGAAAAATGAAGCAATCACTCGGGTAAACGGTGAACATTCATCCAAGTGAACCGTCTGATATCACCTTAAAGGCCTAAGTCAGGTAATCTAGTGCTAAATCCAAGTACTTAAAGCACTTGAAAAACTTGAAGGATCAAACTTAATTTAGAACTTAAGATTTTAAGGAACGACGCGATCGAGATGTTTTCTTGTGTCAATGACTAGTGATTTGACTATGATTACGCTAGGAGTTGTGCTTTGCGAACGCTATTTTCTTTAAATCCTGTTAAATAAGCTTGTGTACTGGTTTAAAAATGTATCATTCTAATTAGTCCGTTATAGTTCCCTGTGTGGTGCCGGGTTAGAATAGCACCTCCCCCTTTCTTCACGTGGGTGTCGTAAGAGTCGACTCTGGGAAAGGGTTAGTGTATTGTGGGCGATGGGCTAGCAACCTGTCACTGCAATATCACGTTTAACCATCTGATTTCCCTGAAGTTGCTAAACGTGGCACTAGATTTTTTGAATTCATGTGCTCTGCTACCCCTCTTGGGAATACAAGCGTGAGGATATGTATGTAGTTAGATTATGGGAAAATATGAGTGTTTTTTGGTTTATCGAATAATTCAACATCGACAAGGACAACACGCCGTGGTAAGAACTGTACCACGTATTGATTATGTAGTTTGCACTCAGCATTGCGAATTTATTTATTTTATGTGCGAAATGGAATTTGTTTGTTACGTGCTTTATGGTGAAGGAAAAATATGAGGAACCCTAATGCCTGACGTGTATGCGTGCCGTTTGTTATAAAGAAAACCATCTGACTACACATTTATCATAGTCATACCCTGATTTCACAAAAAAAAATAACAAACTCAGAATAACCACATTTTAAACAGAGAAATTATTAAGTTTGTAAGCTTTGAATTTTAACCAATTTTTACCTAGGCGTAACGTCATATCGTAAGCCCCCACTCCGGATCTTTGATGAATCAATGATGATCTGTACCTTTGTCGATGTTTAGTTATTTGATAAAAAAAATCTTATTTATTCTGTAATTGTTATAGTTGTAATATTTTTATTTATAATTTTTTTTGTTATTTTTGTATGATGATGGTTTGGAGACCTAAAAATAAACATTTTTCTTTCTTTAATTTAACACATTCAAAACCAAGGACCCGGCTCCCGGGTTATTCATAACATTCGCGAGATGCCGAGAATCCGGTAGCCGGGTTCATTTTGTACTAGCTATAGCTAGCTGTAGCTATACTCGGTTCCGCGCAGATGTCTTGATTTTAGGCTTGGTCGTGAATGTGTTAACTGACGGACTAATTACAATCTCACTTTTTCAACCTATTGTCGTCAGTCGGACGTGCCGTCGCGCGAGCGCGAGGTGTCCCACGACCAGCTGAAGCAGTGGTGCGGCGAGAACAAGATCGCCTCCTACATCGAGACCTCTGCCAAGAACGACAACAACGTACTGGAGGCGTTCACTATGGCTGTGCAGAGGTGAGAGCTCTAAGGGGCAGAGCAGACGACATACTTTTTGTGTCATCGAGTCCGCGGCGCACAAAAAGTCTGCGGGCATTCTGAGCCGGACTTTTTGGGCGTCGCGTGCGTAACTCCATATAATTCCATTGGTTCTATTTTCACAGACTAAAAAGTCCGTCGCGAATAGTATGTCGTCTGCGCAGGGCCTAAATCGTTAGACCTTACACCCGTAATATTTACTTACGTAAGTAACGACGGAGCTATCTGCAAAAAAGAGGCGAGCATTGCTGTCTTAATCTTACTTATAGCTGTGTCCTTACTTACATAAGTAAAACTTAAAAGTGTAAGGCCGGTCTTAATGTAGTGGGTGGCCATGGAAGATATTTGCTTACATCCCTATCGCCTATGCTATTACACCCTACAGAAATCTGTAGCCCGTGTTAGCATTTCCATTTAAGTTTCGAACATCTTAATATTGGTGATGATTGTAAGAAGAAAACTAATTGTTTCAAATCATCATCACATTTCCGAGGAAAAATAGACGTTGCAGAAAATGCATGACGTCAAGCCACCGCGCCGCGACGTTCCGCTTGCGCTGTCAGTGCCTTTGGATTGATTGCCACCTTTTTTTTTCAAATCATATACCACAGACAAGAACTGCGTTTCGTGTAGAGTTCAAATGGCCATACAGCCACATTCTGCCAATAAGGTTCAAACAAAAAAAATGCAAGTACTAACTAACTTATTTACGATATTACAGATGGATCGAGCTGGAACAGATAGCCGAGAAAGAGATGGGCATGCTCGAGAATCCAGACTCCATCACTCTCCATGGAAACCATGGTACCGCAGCCAACATCCGAGCGACTTGCTGCTCTAGGTTCAGCGAGGTTTGAACTGAGACCAGTAGCGCGCGCACAAACCACAAGGGCGAGAATCGCTTGCACCATACCGAGGGGGAATGTATAGACGAATTGTCTTGACATTGGTAAAACCGATTGACGAGTCATGTGTCATTCGAGAGGCTTTTTCATGTTCTATGGTTCTTTGTAAGGCGGGAAATGTCAAATCGCTGTGCGAAAAGTTATGGCAGAAGCATTCCATCAGTAGTTTAGTTGTTTTTGAACCGTTATACCGATATATCATTAAACAGTGACTTTTTTAAACTGTTTTCACTTAATTAGAATTGAAGTGAATGTACACACGGCTACTCGAACTTATTGTATTAAAGGAGAATGAATGAATAGAACGAGTGAACGACAAAATCCCGCTGTCATTACAGGACTTTTTCTTGTGTGTGTGACCTCAACTCTAGTGAAACTAGGTAGGTTCACTTGCCATAGAAAACAGTATAGAATTTAAAAGTCTATTTTTTATTTTTTTATTCTCAGTTACTAAATTGACAAATAATGTCCACATTTTATTGTTTAATGGTGCTTTCGAAACCATTAAAAATGTTTGCACCCCGGAAACATTCTTGTCCAACCAAATTTCAACGTTTAGTAAATTATTTTGTGGACTAACGTACAGTCACTAACCGGGATTGTTGAGCCACTTGCCACTGTTCGCAATTTAGACGTGTAATCAATGACCGATGTGACCGACTAGATGTTAGCTATTGGATTAGTATTACACGACCAAGTTACAAACATAGGTAGGTGGCTCAACAATCCCTGTTCGCGTACCTACAAATATCGGTACTAAGTTTAATTTATCGAACTTTCAATAGTGGAAGCACGGCACTAGTTTAGAATAACAAAAACAAATTCATAAAACATAATTTTAAACAAAAAAAAACCGACTTCAAATTAGCTATATTTTGAAAGTATTCTGTTTACTGAATGTAAAATCTTGACATCATCAAGAGTTCCCTCGATTTCTCCAAGATTCCATCATCAGATCCTGCCACATGCGGCCCGCGACTAGGCTCTTTGTGGCTCGCGAACCTTGAATTTTGAATACTATGCTTAATCCTATAATATCAAAGGCATACGCAAAATGTGGCCCGTCATTACAGCATTTTGCCGATTTGTGGCCCTGTTAAAAGGTTGCCGATCACTGCTTTAGACGATAGGCTGGGAACCTATGACCATTATACCTGTTTCATCTGAATGCGAAACGTGGAATAGTCGTGACATTGACTGTGTAATGTTTCGTATGCTCTGCCTACCCCATTTGGGGGTGTGATGTTTATCGTTAAGTGTATATGTTATAGGCAATGTATAATCCGGGATTGTATACATAATGCACACACACACACACACACACACACACACACACACACACACACACACACACACACACACACTCTCACACGCATCCTATGTGTTTTAGGGCCTGGGCATTCATTCGAGCGTTTCAACCGTCTCATACATACATACTCTCACGCCTGTATTCCTAAGAGGGGTAGGCAGAGCACATGAATTCAAAAATCCAGTGCCACGTTTAGCAATTTCAGGGTAACTAGATGGTAAAACGTGATATTGTAGTGACAGGTTGCTAGTTCATCGCCCACAATGCACTAACCCTTTCCCAGAGTCGCCTCTTACGACACCCACGGGAAGAAAGGGGGAGCTATTCTAACCCTAGGTATTGTATAGAATGCCTGCATTATACACATTGCTTATAACATATGTATATATATTTCGAATTAGCTTGGTAGTCCGCTTAGCGTGTTTACCGCTGAGTCGATATTTAAAAAAAACTTAATAAACGAAGACTGTTCGAAGAATATCCCCAATCTTTATGAGACCAATAAGATCTTGTATAAGCTGTACTTAGATATAACCTGTTTAACTTAAGCGGAACAAAATCTTTAAGTCATCGTATGAAGTTAATATGGAAATTGGTTTGTAATTAAAGAGCGATCATTATATTTATATGAATTGAACTGGTATAAGCTATTATTCTTTCTACACACAAAAAAAGCAATAGGGCAGGCATTAAATTGCTTAAATTTTCTAGAATCTAGATGATTAGTGCAGATTGTCCAATGATATTGTTATTACAAAGCAGTTTTCAAATGAATCAAAATTGTTATTAGGAAACCTTCTAGAGGCACTGTCTTAGTTCGAGATGCGAGTCTATCTGTCTCTGTCTAACGAGATACGCCAGAAAAAGACAGAAGACTCGCTAATGTTGCACTTAATAAAATGGTTAGTATGAATGAAATTATTTTTGTAGTTTTTATGAATTATTCACTTTATACATTCTGGTTGTTGATTGACTCTGCTATGTTGTTTGTAGTTTATTGTGTATGGCTGTGGCTATTGGAGCTTCTTAAGTGCTGGGTATTGGGAACTTAATTGTTGTAAAACTGCGGCTTTACGCCATTTCTAGATCTGTTTTCCGACAGATCGCTTTAGCGTTGTGATTGGTAATTTTGTTGACCAAAAATTTTAAGAAAGGTTGACTTGTAATTAATTATATTGTTTTTAATATCTCACGTGAAACAAGAGTCGCCTTTTTCTTTTTGTTAAGTCGGTGATCGAATTCGAAACATAGAAATGTGCAATCGGCAAATTGCACCATTTATTTGTGAGTTTTTGTTCGATATTTTACATCGTTTTGTAACGTTTATTATATTATCAGTTGCGCAGTTGTAAAGATCTAAGCATACATAGGGACCATAGAGGACAGACCAACTAGAGAAACAATGATGGCCACCCAGTTCCGCAAACCGTCAGTTTATTTCAACTTACAACCCAGGGCCGTCTTTCCCTTAGGTGCAGGGTGTGCGTTGCACACGGGCGCCGCGGCCCTAGGGGCGCCGAGCGCCGCTCGCAACGGA
>BHDV01039730.1:44055-59299 GCA_005406045.1 Adoxophyes honmai | reverse complement strand
GTATTCAAATAATTCTGAGATCTCTTCTGTGTCATTCCGAATTTAATGCGAGCGAAGCCGCGGGCAAAAGCTAGTATAATATATGCTAGGCCCAGAGGTTTTGTTGTTTCAAAAACCAACAGTTACCTAATACAACAATAAATATTTTGCAATAGCACATTGAAATATGTAACTCAAAGTGTGTAAAATGACCGGGTCTCGCTAAGTAGATACACACGATCTGAATCGAAATTTACTTACCATATAATTGTACGGGAATTTTTTATTGAGCGTGTGCTAACCCCTCACACTGTTAGAGGAGGCCTGCGCCTTCGGGCCGCCGGCCGTTTCAAACGTAAATGACGTTATACCATTCCTGTAAATGTAAGATGTCGCTAGCGACTTTAAACGTATTCTTATTAGCCTATACTGCATACCAATAAATTAATAAATAGATTTTGTCTTACTTGTGTTTTTTTTTAAGTGTATTACCCGCCACACAGCGTGGCTACAGAGTGTTACAAGCGGTAACCGCAAGTGTTAAGTATAAACACTGTAGTCGGCCTCATTCAGTGAGTGATAGCTGTCCAGCCTGACTATACTCAGTTTCATGTAACATTAGATATAACGGTCAAATCCTCTCACATACATGGTGCTCGTGAGCATTGCGAGAGATTTCAACCACGAATTCCAGAGGCTATAAGAAGTAATAAATGTTATATGAACTTAGGTCGAAACACGATTTTTTTACTATTATTAAGGCACGTTTATACGACATTAGCAATTATTATGTAATAAAATTATAAAAAAAATCGTGTTTCGACCTAAGTTCATATAACATTTATTACTTCTTATAGCCTCTGGAATTCGTGGTTGAAATCTCTCGCAATGCTCACGAGCACCATGTATTTATAAAACTCAAAGCGTCATCGCAAATGATACTGTTTGTATTGAAAACATAACAAAACAGTAGGTAAAAAGCATTATTATAATAATGATTTTCAGTTTCCTGAGAAGAAATATTTGTCTTACTGAGAATCAATACGGCTTTCGATACAAATTTAATAAAAAAAAGATTCCATTCCGTAATCGCCTTGATAAGTGCATGAAAAAAGTAACCGTATGATTTTTTGGGACATTGTTTCCGTGTGATTGTATCGGTTCTGAGTAGGAAAAACCAATTGTTTCATTCTTCTTAGTCGTGCACTCTTGACAGTATAATTGGTTTAAATAAACATACATACATATTCTCACGCCTGTATTCCCAAGAGGGGTAGGCAGAGCACGTGAATTCAAAAATCCAGTGCCGCATTTAGCAATTTCATGGTAGCCAGATGGTTAAACGTGATATTGCAGTGACAGGTTGCTAGCCCATCGCCCACAATACACTAACCCATTCCCAGAGTCGACTCTTCAATAAAAAATATCAGGTCATAAAATAAAACACAATTAGATCCAAACTCGTATAATAAATAATTTATCTTTACATTTACAGGGGTACATCGAAGCTGGTTCCCACCTAAGGTAAACATGGTATATTAAGAGATGGCATGTGTCAACGCTGGTACAATCCCCGGCGTATAACATGGCAAAAATTTAAGTAGGGGGCTTAACCCAGATCGCTTGGTGAAACTAGTGGAGGTAATCGACGCATCGGGGAGAAGTATGACTGGTCTACCAATAACGTGTCGCCGCCCCCCTCGCTCCTCGGATACCGAATAGACCTAAAAATCGATTACTGCGCAATCTGCGCATACCCCTAATTTTGCAGAGCGATCTCAACTCACCCCGCGACCTACCCCCACTACTTAAAATCTTGCCAAATTAGGGTCAATTCACACCGAGACGAGACGCGGCGCGACGATGCATGTGGTAAATGTGGTTTCGCGCTGCGTAGCGCGGCACCGCGCTACGTCTCGAGTCACCGCGCGACGGACCTGAATTCTCACAATGAAATGTGAACCTTATCGCGTAGCGAATAAAGTATATTTTGAGTTGGCAGCGCTACGTGCGCAGCATCGCTCCCGCACACCGCGCGGGTGCGCAAACCACATGCGTCGTCGCGCCGCGTCTCGTTTCGGTGTGAATTGACCCCTAGAGTCCGAAGACTATCGACGCCAAATTGGTTGTAAGAAACACCTCCATGACTAGATTTTATTTTTCGTAACATTTTTAAAATGCACATACCGTAGTTTGTATTCGAGGGTGAAGTTTTGTGTGAGCACTGGCCTAAAAAACAACAATGACAAGTCACAATGTCATTTTAAAAGGTTTAACTCTACCTTTTGTATGGCTGGTAATCTTATACCGCTGTGTAATTACCATTAACATTTTTTTTTGTGCGACGGTAAATTTTTCACACAATTTGGGAGTACCTGCCATGAAGTTTTATAATTATAACTTAGAATAGGCCAGTGACATAAAAATTCTAATGATCGAACAGAACGCAAGCACACGCCATCACTACTTAATATTTAATCTGTGGCTAGCCCCCCTCCCCTTCTAGGTCTAAAACTAAGACTATATACAGAACGGCTAGCATCCCTTACAACTGAGATTACTAAGCAAATAGCAGACTACCCCCTTTTTAGCGGTTTCTAATCTAAATGTACGTAGCTATACTCCACTCATAGTGTAGGGTCTCCCCACAATAGTCGACGCCTTTTCAGCAAAACGCGGGTAGAAAAAGCTTTATGTCAACGCAATAAGGGCGAGTCAATTGGCTCGGCCATTCTCGGCCGAGCGAGCCGAGCCAATTGACGTCTTGTTCGCCCTTATTGCGTTGACATAAAAAAAATTCTACCCGCGTTTTGCCGAAAAGGCGTCGACTGGTTTGGTGAGACCCTTACCAGACCAATCGACCGATTGTCGATGGACGGCATCGATCGATGGTAGAATGGAATAGTCGACGTTTCTACCTGATCAATCGATCGAAGATGTTTTAGGCGACAGTCTAGCAACCTGTGAAATAGTCCTGATTTTGTCTAGGCTACGTTTCGTGTGCTCTGCCTGCTCTTGGTAAACATTTGTGACGTATGTATGTATGTATGTAATTATTGCATAAACAGGGGTAGTCCACTTTTGGCTTGCTTTACTAACAACTATACGTGCAAACGTATTGGCGAGTATGTAGTAAATCCTGACATAGCACAACTTGACGTAACTGAATTTTCATGTATGGTGCCAGAATTCCACACTAGCTTTAAATTAAGTACATTTTAAATGTTGAATTGAGGCAATCCAGAAATTTTTGATACAAACTTAGCGTCCCCATTTTACCCTCATGAAGAACAATTTTCAAAAAAAAAAATTTATTCCTCTTTCAAGACATTCATAGTGAATTTCGTTGGAATAACTTCAAAATCGGCAAGTTCCAAAACATGTAATAAATATTCAATTTCATGAATATCTCGTACTTATCTAAGTTTAAGACCAAATGTTTCTTAGACAATTTTTATTCTAAACAAATGTCCTACCGATTCGTATAATAAAAAAAGCGAAGTTTTTATTTTTTATTTTTAGTTGGTTCGATTCCCGGATGAGACAAGCAAAATTTTAAAAACCTTTTAATGCAATTTTGTTTCTTTCTAAAAATAAAGGAATGTTTCCTTTCAGTAACATAAGCTAACTAAAGGATTTAGAGCAGTTCCCCTTCAGGGCCCATTGAAACTTTCCAGCCTGTATAAATAGAAGATAATGTGACTATGAGACTTGGAATAGTCAAGTTTTTGTAGTCAACGCTACGTGTGCTCTGCCTACCCCTGATGCAGGCGGTGATTAATGTAAAAAAAAACTTTTTTTTTATGCTGATTACACGTCACGTAACAAAGTAAATGATCACGCCTAATTCAATTAATTATTTTTCGTACTTCACTAACTTCAAAAGCCAAGCAATGAAGTGTCAGGATTTCCTCATACTAACAGTACATCATATAAAAACTACCATCTATAGATCCGATTGTTTTTCTCCAAAGTCTACTATTCTCTTGGAACCTTGTTATTGCGACTGGAACTGGGCAATATGGATAACGAAGGAGTTTAAAAAGAGTTCGCCAAATGAAAGATGAGAACGATTTGTTTAAAACTTTTTTTAGGCAACTATAATACTAATGTAAAAGTGTGAATTCATAAATCTGTACACTAAAAGCTTTCATTTAGTTATATACTACATTTATATCTGAAAGATAATATTGTGTTTGCTATGGACATTGTTACCACAGACATTTTAATTTGTTATTTATTTCAATATTTGTATAGTAATTGATAGGTACAGTACCTATTTATGAGTATGACAGTACAAATAGTCTACTCTGTCATTTTGATGTTCCATTCTCATGATTCAATTGCCAAAATCAGTTACATATTTTTAAGTTTATCAAATAATTAAATATTGACAACAGTATCAAACATCTAGTGGGGGCTTGTGACGTCACTCCTTAGTAAAAATTGCTTGGTGATGACTAGGCTTAGGACTTTTGGATGCTCGCCGTGGTTCTAGAATCCATGCAGTCGCCATTACCTTAAATATTTTTTAGCTGTCAAATCAAAGTGTAAAAAAATAAATGTCATGATTTATGCGGATATATCAGTAATTAATTAATTTTATAATAACTCTACACAAGTTACAGTTTACAGGTGACGCGATAATAATATTATAATTATACGAGTATGATTTACTTCATCGATATGCATCCTCTTTAATAGGTAATACTGTACTAGACTGTTTACTAGACTATTTTTTGGACTTCGAAAAAAATCTTATTAAAATTTTAACATAATGGCGACTCCATGGATTCTAGCACCACGGCGAGCATCCAAAAGTCCTAAGCCTAGTGATGACGTCATTTAAAACTCCCAAGCTTTTTAAAAGCCAACGCGATGGCACAATATTGGCACGGTAGCTTATATTTTGACACATATTCAATAGAGAACAAACAATGGCGCCGCTTTTAGAATTGTACATAAAAAACGAAATTACGTTACATTTGAATGCGGCAAGAATCCAAAGGGAGTCGAGATATTTGCCAATCTGATAAATTCGCAAACAGCCGATAAATAAGAATCGGATAAGATAAAAATCGATCGCAGCTGCACAATATAATATTAGAACTGCTGCACCAGACTTAACAAAATTCGAGATATCAAATTATAAAACATGTTCTATACTCCGCTCCGTGTAACATTAGATATTTAACGGTCAATCCTCACGCATTTTTATGGTTGCATAGGGTAATACCATTTGTATTGAGAACATTGTAACAAACGGTAATAAGTGTTATTGCAATGATTTTCAGTTTTAATCCAAAATTACTGAGAAAAATTCAAATTTTGTCCATTCCAAATCTTAAACAAAACGGAGTATGGAGTAACTATGGTAATCGTCCCTGTGCTCGACACTGACCCAATACATGGCACTTGCAACCTTATGTCATAAAGACAGGTGACAGATGGGTGCCATCTACTGGGCGTTGAGTACTGGTACATTTACCTTATAGATCGATTCCTTTGAAGCGCTACCTCCACAGACTTATATCGAAATAGATACCGCGAGTTCCTGCATTTATATGAAAATCAAGCGTGCCAATTTTTCTCTACCTACTGTAACGTCACATGAGCGCTTTAGTGATAGGAATTAACAGTCCGAATGAAACCGATTCAAAGGTCCGCCTTATTCAAGTTGTCCTGTCTCTAGGCAGTTAAACCTAATCTAAACGGTACAAAACCAAATAAAATCGTGACAAAGGAAGAGCATTGCTCTCCCTTTTGGCTCCCTTTTGGAACGCGAAGTACATACGCTTGAGTCATCTATTTCGGTATAAGTCTATGGTCAAATCAAAGCAATCGGCCTAATACACAATGCAATTTCTACAACATTATATATTCACTTATCGCCTAATTACAGAACTAAGGTATTATAGTAATAGAGCGATACTTCACTACCCAAGAACCAAGTTTAAATATAATAATTAACTATAAATTTAACAGAGACATGGTAGGCTTACTGGCGATCACTTTTGTACCATCGCGAACAGGGATTGTTGAGCCACTTACCTATGTTTGTAACTTGGTCGTGTAATGCTAATCCAATAGTTAACATCTGTCAGTCACATCGGTCATTGATTACACGTATAAATTGCGAACAGTGGCAATTGGCTCAACAATCCCTGTTCGTGACTGTACCTTGTCAATTTTAAAGTCTTGAGCCATGTATAACAACTGAAAGATTGAAAGCGACACGGTATAAAAATTATAACTAGGTAGCTGTATGCTACCAGTAACACTATTTACCCAATAAAATATATTTACGTACATTATTACAAGTTTCATTCATGGATTTCTGAGGTCAACAGGTTACTTCTTAGTCCGTCATTTAACAATATATTATTGTAAGTTTATAAAATATATAAGTTTTTTCAGTGTCCAATATTTTATGTAATGACGAACTAATACAATTATAGCCAGGGAGCGAAAAAAGGCGGGGTGAAGTCATAATGCCGCAAAGTATCAAAATATAAGACGCAAAGTTATATTTTTTTATGTTTCAGCTTGTATAATCTAGATTCTTGGTAAAACACTATGCTTCACCACCATAGTTTCGCTCTCTTATTGCACACATATTCTCCTACACTCTACGCTATATTACAATCTACACAAAATGGTGTATAAATATCGACCTACCTTCTTAAAATAACATTGACAACTAGATTATAGAAATATTGGACTCTTATTTTTTTTTAGCAAAGTGCCATAGATATACACACTATTAAGCCAAAGATACATTAGGGGACGTTCCGTGACCAAATCGCGGACGTTTTAGAAACAGATCAGGTCAAGAGTACCCGAAATCGACGAGCATGTATGAAGAAACTAATGAATGTGGATGAAGCAAAAGAGGTATGTCAGGATCGTAGCAAGTGGAACAAAGTGGTCTCTGCCTACCCCTGTGGGAAAGAGGCGTGACGGTATGTATGTATGTATGTATGTACATTAGGGGACAAATGTGCCGCGACACTTGTCATTTGTCCCCTAGTGTATCCGTGGCTGCAATGGCAAACATTGTGGCCACGTGTACACATTTTTGGCGCTTGGGCCGTGTCGCCTTTGTGACTGACTGTACGCGGTAAAAAAAACTGTATAGGTATCAAACTTGTGTGGTTTGTGACATAGCTCCCAGGCACAATTGTCATCAGTGACGTACAAATACCGAAAAGTGTAGAAAATACAAAAAAAGAACTAAAATTTGTCATTCAAAATTGTTGCCATATTTGAAAAAAACCGACGCTTGCAAAGCAAATGGCGCCCTCATGTAATTTCTACTCAATTAGGTCGGACTGTATTCTCGTATTTTGTTTATGAAACAGAAGAACAAATAAGTGTACAATGTTTTTTAATAATCTAATTGACAGACTTTTTTGTCATCTTATGTATTACAACTCTATCATAGCAAGGGCTACAGTTAATCCATGGAAATACAAATAGTACTAGAAAACGCTAACAGGGTACAAGAAAAACTAACTAGGTAAATGACTTTTTTAAGACAAAGGAACCAAGTCTATACAGCCTAGAATTACAAGTTATTATTGTTTTTAAATAGGCCGGCATTGTATTATGTATTGGCTACAATCATTCTTAGTGAAGTCAAGATCTCCCCACAGGCATCGACGCAGAATAGATAGAAAAAAAGGTGCGATGTCGATAAATGTGAAGAGAACCTAAGATTAAATAAATCAAAGTCTGAGTCAATCAACTTTTTTACGTTTTCTGTCCAGTCAGTCAAAAGACAACTGATATAGAGTTCAAAAAATTTAGGTCCCTTTTTAGGCTTGTGCGAGTCATAATCAAAATAATAATGGAAAAACATTTTTGGAGAACTATAACCAAACTAAGGAGTCAATAGCGCGCGATGTAGACTACACCTGTCCCTGTCTAACTTGTCATAAAAACAGACAGTCTATCTCGCACTTTACCCAACCTATTTCACATTAAAAAAAAACAGCGGCAGAGAAATTATACCAAACGACTACACCTAGCGCTAAGGTAACGTCACTGGTAATGAACAAGGAACTAGTAATGGTCAATGACTTTGCTACCCACTAAGGAATCATTTATTTTACAACAATCAATAGGCTAGTTGACAAACAAAACTAATTAGTCCGTCCGATAGATAACCAAAAAATATTGTACACATATTTTTTTCTTTTTTTTTTACAAACGAAAAATGACGATAATACAGCGTTTAAGTTTCGCGTGACGTCACGATTTGTACACAATTTTTATTGAGTCGGAACGTCACAACCCCCTACTCCGGAAATTTGGTGATCTATAACTTTGTACATGTTTAATCATTTGATAAAATACTAACGAACGGACTAATTAGAATTACATTTTTTAACCCAGGACACAAACTTATTCACAACTACATGGTCAACAGTGTCCATTACTGGTGCTAGTCAACTAAAACCGTCCATAACTGGGACCGTTACCTGTATGCCAAAAAAAGAGAATCAAACGCCTCCCGCCAGTAGGGCGTACACAGGGCTTTTCCTCAGTCGTTTGGGTTGGTCACCTAGATTCAAATCCTGTGGTCTTTGGGGGGTACAACTAGGGTTGACCAGGGTTTGGTCTCACAAGGGTCTACGGGCCTTGACCAGTTCCTCGCTCACCTGCCAGAGTTTGTTCTCTACCTCCTTATCGAAGGGGTATTTTGAGGAGTATTCCGCACAGTCTCGGTAGAATCTACCGGTCACACCCTCGATGCTGTAGTCTGAGGCGCAGAATACGACTGTTTCGGAGCCCTGCGGAAGATTACGAGGCATTTTTAGTAAGTAGTTTTTTTTTAATTAAAAAAGTGGATAAGAGCGGGTAGGAGTTCGTACCATTCACTAAGGGCCGATTGTTCAATCACCAGATAAATTTATCTGCCAGTTAAAATTATTGCTATCCTTTTTTCGCGTCATATAAAAGAAAAGTGACAGCCAACATTTATCGGACGGATATGTTTTAACTGGTGATTGAAAAATTAGCTCTAAGTAAATGAAAGGTGAATTGCAGTTACAGATAAAAAATACCAGATTCAAACTGTTTTTGAGGAAAAAATTAAATATGATTAATTTTATTATATGTTTCGCTGTAAATTTTATTTACATAATATTTTCAATATGCGGGATCCCGACAATACCGAGGTCCAGCGGGATCGAAAATTCATAGTATCGTAAAATCCGAGAATCAGATCGCGGGGTTTGGAGGCTTAGAATAAATTTTCGTTGTGTACAGTCACTGCAATATCACGTTTAACCATCTGGTTACCCTGAAATCGCTGAACGTGGCACTGGATTTTTGAATTCATGTGCTCTGCCTACCCCTCTTGGGAATACAGGCGTGAGGATATGTATGTATGTACAGTCAAGGAAATTGATACCTATGCCACTTTGAACCTTTTCATAGTGAGTTTCATATCGCTTTGATTAGTAGAAATTATTGTAAAAGGGTACAAAATGGCACAGTAATCAATTTGCTTGACTGTACGTACGTACACGCATGCATTTGTTATTGACTAACGGATTGAGCATGCCCATGCAAACGACCTTTGTAACAGATACGTAAGAAAAGTAGCGATGAGTACCCATACGCGAGTCATCAAAACGCGGTCATGTGTCATATAGTGACGTACCTAAACTTCCATAACGAAATACTTCAAGGTATATACTTTTGTTTTGATTGTTTCGAATCCCACGACCTTAAGAGGATAGGAGTCGCGCCACTTCTCCATACAAACGTAGTCCCCTGTTTTCTCCGTGAATAATGACATTAGAGCAAAAACATTTTTTTCATTAAATTTGTATTTGTTGTGGCTATCCCCCTAGGATTTGCTTTTATCGATTTTCAATTTTTTTTTATTTAGAATATCGATAAAACCAAATCGTAGGGGCATAGCCACAACCGATACAAACATAATGTATAAAGAAATTTTGCTCTAATGTCATTATTCACGGAGAAAACAGGGGACTACGTTTGTATGGAGAAGTGATGCGACTCCTATCCTCTTAAGTGGTAGGAATTTATGTGCCAAATCGGATTTGACATCTACCACAAGGGGAAAGGGAAACAATGTGAGAGTCTGTAGACAGCGACGAAAAAATCAATGTTTTGTGTGATGTTCCCAAGTCGCATCATCAAATCATCGCTTGCCTATGCCCAGCAGTTGGACGTAATTAGGCTATTTTTTATTCTGTTTCTACTCGGTTTCCCTCGAGATCCCTAATCGTTTGTCCTAAAATCAATTGCTTTTGGGCGTGAGCCCTAACGCTCAATTGCAATAACAATCATTTTTTATAATTCAAAAATTGTTATAAGTCAAATCGGTTAGGTTAGGTTTGTTTTATAACCAAACACAGCGGAGCGAGCGAATCAACCCTGAAATTTAGGAAAACTAGTGTAATGTCATGGCATATGTCAAACTAGTGTAATGTCAAATAGTTAGGGAATGCAATAATATGTTAATAGAGATCCAGATATATATCCCTTAAAATCATAATAGTAGTAGGTAAGAGGAGACCTTGCTACACCATCCACGTACCTGTTTAGCAGACCGCATGAACATAAGGACGATCGGTGCCATAAGAATGTAATGATACCATCTTATGGAATCTCTGCAACACAAAAACAAATAGTTTAACTCGACACGTTTCGTGTTATGGGGCACCGCAGACGACAGACTTTTTGTGCGATCGAGTCTGCGGCGCACTCTAAACTTTATAGTATGTCTGATTTAGCGTATTTTAAATCGACTTCCTTAATCAAATGGCCTAACCGACTTTTTCATGTCAGTCATTCAGTTTGCTAATGCTGTTTGAATAAATGGACGAAACGTAATAGACCGCTGGCCCATGTAGTAAAAAATATGGGTCATCTGAACCACTAGGGGCACTAGGTGACCTATCTAGAACGATATAAGGGCATAAAATAATAAGATTCAGCACTATGCCGTCACTTGTAAGCACAGATTTATATCAAACTAGATGACTCAAGTGTATGTACTTTGCGTGCCAAAATGGAGCCAAAAGGAAGAGCAATGCTCCTCCTTCGACGCGATTTCATTTAGTTTTATAACACTTAGATTAGGTTTAACTGCCTAGAAACAGGATAACTTGAATAAGGCGGCATCATCTTTGAATGGGTTTGACTCGGACTGTCAATTCCCATCGCTAAAGTGCTCATGTGACGATTCCTCTCTTAGAGAAAAAGTGACACGCTTGGTTTACATACAAATGCAGGAACTCGCGGTATCTAGTTCGATATAAGTCTGTGCTTGTAAGCTGTCCAACTGAGTTGAGTGTTTGTACCCCGTACAAAAATCATGCGACAAGAGGAAATAATCGAGGGTTGTACTTTTGAATTCTCACCTGCACTCAGTTGGACAGCTTACAAGCGACGGCATAGTGCTGAATCTTATTATTTTATGCCCTTATATCGTTCTAGATAGGTCACCTGGTGGTTCAGATGACCCATATTTTTTACTACATGGGCCAGCGGTCTAAAAATATTTAGTCCACCTCACCATCTGAGGTAACGTGATTGGTTTAAAACTAACACGTCGGACATTATTGCGTAAACCGTAGGCGATATTGAACAGGCGCTCGTGGGACCATTATGCTTAGATCCGGACATCGGAGGTGAAATTTGGTAACTAGTTTTAGTAGGGTTCAATCACAGACTTATATCGAAAGCGTGCCACTTTTTCTCTACCTACTGTAACGTCATACGAGCGCTTTAGTGATGGGAATTGACAGTCCGAGTGAAACCGATTCAAAGGTGACGCCGCCTTATTCAAGTTGTCCTGTCTCTAGGCAGTTAAACCTAATCTAAGTGGTACATAACTAAATGAAATCGCGTCAAAGGAAGAGCTTTGCCCTTTTGGCTCCCTTTCGGCACGCGAAGTACATACACTTGAGTCATCTATTTCAATATAAGTCAGGTTTAATCATTTATGATGTCAATATCGTAAAATTTTTAAATCATATCACATGGCACAGGCCTCTCTGTGTGTTAGTTTGATGATTTACCTTTGTCGATGCCTCAGTACCTATTCTTATTGATGGCATCACCTGTTCAGTCAAGATGCTTAAATTGTCAGTTTATTAATGTCGATAGCACGAGAACATGAGCGTAAGAGATAAGGATGACCTTAGCTATCATTTCACTGATAAAGTGAGCGTCGTAACATAATACAACATGCTTTGTTTTACAGTTATAGGACAAAAACAAGCAGACATTTAGCCACTGCATATAAGGTGGCTAGAAATCATCCTCATCATCAGCCTATATACGTCCCACTGCAGGGCACCGGCCTCCTCTCAGTACGAGAGGGCTTGGGCTATAGTTCCCACGCGGGCCCAGTGCGGATTGGGAACTTCACACACAACGTTGAATTACTTCGTCGCTGTGTGTAGGTTTCCTCACGATGGCTAGAAATCGACCGTAAACATTTGAACCAGTAGTGGTGAAAGACATTTCCGGAAATTTTCTTGTAAAAAAATATATCAAAAACCTGAAAATGTTGCCCGGTTTTTTGTACCCCGGCTTTTAGTCAACCGCGTAATCGCAATGTCGAAGAATCTCATGTGCGTACACGCCGGTTAATGGGGCTTGCGTACGCAACGTCACAGGGCGCAATGACTTGAAAATCCATGAAACTTTTGTCACCCACAATGTCAATAATTTTCAGTTTTCACTGGTTAAAATTGTTACCACTTTCTTATTGATAAGTAGCCCGCGACTCCAAATAGTGACTAATTTTTCCCGTTTTTCCGCTCCTATTAGTCGCAGCGTAATGTTATAATAGCCTAAAACCTTCCTCGATAAATGGTCTATCAAACACAAAAATATTTTTCAATTCGAACCAGTAGTTCCTGAGATTAGCGCGTTCAAACAAACAAGCAAACTCTTCAGCTTTATAATATTACTAGCTGTGCCCGCGACTCCGTCCGCCTGGAATAGTGACTAATTTTCCCCGTTTTTCCCGCATTTTTCAATGTTTCTTCGCTCCTATTAGTTGCAGCGTGATGTTATATAGCCAAAGCCTTCCTCGATAAATGGTCTATCCAACACAAAAATAATTTTTCAATTCGGACTAGTAGTTCCTGAGATTAGCGCGTTCAAACAAACAAGCAAACTCTTCAGCTTTATAATATTACAAGTATAGATGTAATACATATAATAATAGTATAGATTGGAATAAAGGCACCAACTCACCTGAACAAGTTGGTATAACAGAAGCCAGGACAACAATTGTAGACGTCCACCCCATAGTCCTTAAGTCGGTCAGCCAGAGCTCTGCCAAAGTACGCGTTCATGAGCTTAGAGTTATTATACGCCGGGTTGTGACGGCCTTTGAGCTTGCCCTGGACAGCCAGTTCGGTCTCCTTCTTCAGATTCAGGTCTTCGAAGTTTATGGTCCCCTGTTCGTGAAGAGTTGAAGACACTATTACGATCCTGTGGATAGAAAACGGTTTTGAAGTCAGATTGTCAGTAGACTACTTGCCAGCTCAAAACCTAATGTCAAGAGTACCCGAAACCGACGAGCATGTATGAGGAGATTGATGAATGTGGATGAAGCAAAAGAGGTATGTCAGGATCGTAGCGAGTGGAACAAAGTAGTCTCTGCCTACCCCTGTGGGAAAGAGGCGTGACGATATGTATGTGTGTATGTATCAAAACCTAAAAAAGATGCTAAAAGTGGTCGTTCCGTACGTGAAATAGCCATGGTTTTGTCTATGTAGTGTTTGGTGTGCTCTGCCTACCCCATTTGGGATTACCAGCGTGATTTTATGTTGTCAGTAGAGCTGCTGTGTGGTGCCTGGATAGAATAACACTTCTTCGTTTCTTTTTTGGTTGTTGTAAGAGGCGACTAAGGATTTAATAATAGGTTTAGGTATGCTGTGTACAGGTTTCCTCACGATGTTTTCCTTCACCGAATAGCTCGTGGTAAATATCAAATTCGACAAAGCAATTCAAACCTGTACTCAGCGACGAAGCAATTCAATGTTGTGTGTGAAGTTCCCAATCCGCACTGGGCCCGCGTGGGAACTATAGCCCAAGCCCTCTCATACTGAGAGGAGGCCTGTGCCCTGCAGTGGGACATATATAGGCTTATATCTTCTTTAGGTATGCTTATGCGATAGGCTAGCAACCTAACACTATTATACGTCTTTCACCTGCTTTCAAATCTAAAATTAAGCTATAAGTGGCTGCTAAGCGTGAAGTAGTTATGATCATGGTTCTGTCTGTCGTTTCAGATGAAGAGCAGATGCTCTGTCTACCCCATTTGGGAACATAGCGGTCCGATCATAGTGGTCCCCACCACCCTTAAAAGTCTTGCCAAGTTTATTACCGACTACACTATAGAACTAATGGTTTCCAATCGATTTATGCATAATCGTAAATTTACTAGTGACAGGTGAATAACGCATAAAAAACATGTTGAAAGTGCTTGTCTCCTTTGAATACAATGGACGGCTACAGCTGTTGGCGTTTAGCTTTTTTTTAACATGGTGTTGTAACAAGTCAAAGAATTTTAAAATCCCTGCCGTACAAGTCTCAACTGTCATTAGAAGAATGTAGTGAATGGGCGTTGCCTATCGACATTTGAACGGCGAAAAAAATTTTTTTTATGGCTAGTCAGTTTTCTGTTACTTGGGTTTCGACACTTTCGACATCTTAGATATAAAGTTGTGCTTCCTATGTGGTGCCGGGTGAGAATAGCACCTCCCCCTTTCTTCCCGTGGGTGCCGTAAGAGTCGACTCTGGGAAAGGGTTAGTGTATTGTGGGCTAGCAACCTGTCACTGCAATATCACGTTTAAACATCTGGTTACCCTAAAATTGCAAAAACGTGGCACTGGATTTTTGAATTCATGTGTTCTGCTTACCCCTCTTGGGAATACAGGCGTGAGAATATGTATGTATGTAGATATAAAGTGACATAAAAGACGTTACTGTGACAGGTTGCTAGACTGTCACTAAAAGCATACCTCAACAGTCAGTCGCTATTATAACATCCACAGAAGAAACGGACAGGTGTCCAATCCAAAGCTTGACATGAAACTCATTGCGAAAAGATTTAACACGTTCGACGCCGGTGACACGTCTGTGATCAGAAAAATCTTACGCCTATGCCAGTGACACATATCTGTGACCATGTTATTCGTACTCCTGAGGGGCCGTCCATTAATCACGCGAGGCTCGAAAGGGGGAGGGGGGGTCAGTAAA